>JAQZBX010070567.1:0-15393 GCA_029593785.1 Cabassous unicinctus
TTTTTTTTTTTTGCTTTTAATAAAGCATTAATGAACATTCTTGCATGTAACTTTTTATAAATGTATGCATTTACTTCTCTTAGATATATGCCCAGGAGTGGAATTGCTGATACACAGGGCATTTATGTGTTTAACTTTAGTTTAATTGCCATGTGGTTTTCCAAATTGGATGTGTAATTCCACAGTCCTTCCAGCCATATATGGGAGTTCCATTTTCTCCATATTTTTGCCAAATCTTGGTCTTCTCAACCTTTTAAAATTTTAGTCACTCTAGTGTGTGTGTGTAGAGGTCTCTTGTGGTTTTAGTGTGAATTTCCTTGATGAATAATGATGTTGATCCATTTTTCATAGGCTTTTTATTTGTTTTGTTAACTCACAACTTTTCAAATAAAAAAGAAATCATGCATAACATACAGGATTCCCATACATCACCCCACCACAAACAACTTACTTTGTTGTGACACATTTGTTACAAATGTCATAGGCTTTTAAATGTGTAGCAAAAACACATTTTTAACAGACTTGACAGCTCATTTAAAGCTTCATGTTACAGTCATTCATATGAAAGATTTCTCATATGGAATGTTCATTTAGAAAAACTTCCTCACTGGGCCTTCAGGGTTCTAGATCAGAAATGCAGAAGTCCTTCTTCAGTGCAATGTCAGACATTTTACCTCTGTTCACTCATGTTTTTCACTCAAGGGTTTTTTAATTTTACTTTTGGATCATCATTTTTGTATTTTTCACTTATTTCCTTTAATATGTTCTCAGGTAAGACAGGTTGATATCTGTACAAACAACCATACGGGAGAAGATAAACGAGGTATTCTAACTCATACATAGTTAGAGGGTTAATGCAATGAAAAGAAATTGCATGATCAGAACTGCATCCAGGACCCTCTACAGGAGGATACTAGTTATAATCCAGTACCAAAAGGTTTTGGGTAGACAACCTTTGATTAAATGGTGTTTGGGTACAAAGGGACGAACCGTTTCCTTTCCAGTGGTATCTCTGAAATCTCCTGCCTCCACATTTATAATTTCCATGCATCTCCCCAGTGCTAAGTCTTCAATGGAGGAACTGTGTGTACGTTTGTCCGTTTTAAATGCATTAACAAATCTCTTCAAGGCTTCCTCCATATATATCCTGCTCCTCCACTCATGTAGCCCTGCTTTACATACGGCTTAAATCCTCTCCCAAAGTAAATGGGTTTTTCAAGATCATATTTTGAAAGAAGCCATCTCCAATTGTCTAGTATGACATATGTATCATCATCTGCTTTCATAAACCAATCAGCATCTTCTAAATAATGGTCATAAACATACTGAAAAGCTTTAATTGTTTTCCAATATGCCTTCTTTGGTTTTTAATCCCACAGTAGGCTAGTCTTTATTTTCTTGTGAGCTCATAAACAAAACTTTATTACAACGTTGAGTCCATGTAGCTTTGATGTGTTTGGACTTTTTCTCTAGATTTTGAGGTCCTGTCATAACCCAGCAAAGAATTTTAACTTTCTGATAGTTTCTCAGTGATGTCCGTGTCCTCATCTTTATGTTGGTTGGCATCTGCATTGAAGTTCATCTGTCCTTCTAGGTGACTCTGTCCATTTTCATCTGAATGTCTAGCATGAGGACCATTATGAAGAATATTAG
This sequence comes from Cabassous unicinctus, assembly GCA_029593785.1. Lineage (NCBI taxonomy): Eukaryota > Metazoa > Chordata > Mammalia > Cingulata > Chlamyphoridae > Cabassous > Cabassous unicinctus. The sequence continues at coordinate 1,654 of JAQZBX010070567.1, forward strand.
CCTGGGTATCCTTTGTTCTTCCAACAAAAGACTAAATAGTTGGCATCAGTGGCAGCTCCCTCTCACCCCTCCAGGGGGACAGAGAAGGGGATGACGTGGGGCCAGTGACTGTTCCTCCTTTCGGTGGCTGCAGAAGGGACCCAGGGATGCTAGCCGGGGCTGCCCGCTGTCGCCCAGATCATTTTGGGGCAATGGTGGCAGCCGAGGTGGACCCTGAGCCTCATAGGCTTTTTTAATATTTTCTTTTGTGGATTGCCTGTTCATGTCTTTTGCCCATTTTAAAATTGGATTGTTTGTAGTTTTCTTATTGATTTGCAGGAGCTCTTTATATTTTGGATATGAGTCCCTCTCAGATAGATATGAAAACAAAGACACTTGTCTGTGGTGCCATAGAGTGTCTAACCTTGACCATTTTTTAATAAAGGGACATAATCCAGTGGTAGTCTGGATGGTTATTCAGCCTGTGCAGAGAAGAGATACTGTCTTAATTTTTTTTTTTTTTTTAGTAATTGAACCAAAGGAAACATTTGGACAAGCAAAGTGATAGTCCAACATGTATTTATCTTCTTTACATAAATAGTCTTCCTCTGGGCAAATGGAGCTTTATATAGATACCCTTTGTGTTTTGAGATAAGCAGCAGGATCTGCTGGGACCTGGATGATAATTCTATTTTGTGGTAGTCAAGACAGGGATGACGTCATGGCTCAGGAGATGAGAAGAGTCAAAGAACACTACACCCTTCCTTTCCCAAGCTCTCCCAAAATAGAGATCAGAAAGACTTCCTTGGTCTAGTCAGAATGGTTCATTTATTGCTAAAAGGGAAGTTGGCACTAAACCAAACTGAAAACTTCTTAGGTAAGGATGTCCCTGGTGTTCTAGACCATTTTGCAAGTGATTTTCATACCTCTTGGCCATGCCTGCAGGCTGCTCTCTGGGTGTTCTTCTTGTATTTATGGTCAAGGGAAATCAGATGAGACCAGGATGGAAGCAACCACAGCTTGCCTGCCACTGTTCATGTCCTCTATGGACGCTGATTTGGATCATGACACTTTTCCAGCGAGTCCAGCCTCAGGCAGCCACAACGGCTCAGTCTGAGTTGGCACCTGACAGAGAATCTATTTGCCATCCCTGAGGTGAAATAAACACAAAGGGCAGTATTGGGAGGGGAAAACACACCACAGAAAGACTGAAATGCATGAGACGGAGAATAGAGTAGCCCTACTATTTTCCTTTGGTAATGGCCAATAAAGGGTTTACGGCCTGATTATATATGTGTATACATTTGGTCTCTGAATTTTTTTTTAAGTTCCAGCTATGATGGCAGTCCTCTTCTCTCCTGAGGCCTGCTTTCCTGAGCAACCTGGTCATACAAGAGTGGCCACCAGCCTCTGCCCTGGCCAAGTGAGGCAGTTTGGTAAACCTGGCACATGTCTATACAAGAGGTTTAGAAAATATTGTTACACATTATTTCTATTCTTATGTTAGTCATTTATTCATATCTTCTTTATTTAGTCTCTGTGAAGATTAACATATAATGTAATTACAACCATTCATTCCACAAATGATTTATTGAGCACCTGGCTATATAATGGTGAGATAGAACATATCTCATAGGGCATATAGTCTGGTGGCAATTTAGAGTTGACAGAGTATTTTTTTAAAATTAATTAATTAATTTTACCTTCCTCCTTTTGTTGTTTTTCTGCTCGCTGCCTGCTCTCTGTGTCTATTCACTGTGTGCTCTTTCCATGTCTGCTTGTCTTTTCTTCTCGTCTTTCTGGACGAGGCACCAGGAACTAATCCAGGGACCTTTGGTGTGGGAGAGAGGCATTCAATTGCTTGAGCCACCTCATCTCCCTGATCTGCTGCGTGTCTCACTGTCTCTCCTCTGCATCTCCCTTTGTTGCGTCATCTTGCTGCACCAGCTCAGCTCTCCGCGGTGCGTGGGCCAGTTTGCCTTCACCAGAGGCCCCGGGAATCGAACCCAGGGCCTCCCATATGGTAGATGGGAGCCCAATTGCTTGAGCCACATCCGCTTCCTGACAGAGTATTTTTAATACATTTGATGCACACATTTATATATACATATTTTATACATGATCTAAACCTAGTTGAATACTGGCACCATCCTGTAACGTAAATTATTATCTCCTTTTCACAGAAGAAAAAAATCCAAGACTGACTCATAAAAATTAAACATTTTCCCCAAGGACATGTACAACTAGTAAGTGGTCAACATACGGCTCAGATCCAAGTTTGAAGTTTGACCCCAAGTGATCCCAACCCTCCAACCCTTCTGAATGCAGAGCTCAATGCAATGATGGAAGAGGCATCAAAGTCCAGGGCCATGTGATATTGTTCACCCCCTCTGAACCTTTCCACCAGGAAAGAAACCAAAGAGAGGTGATCTGGTTCCTTGCAAAGACATTTGTGCAGGGCCTTCAGCTTTCCCATTCCTTACTCTGAGTGGCAAGTGGCTAAATGCCCTTGAGTTTCTTCCTCATTAACATGATAATGATACCAGTTCATGTTCATTTTCCAGGAATAGAGAGAAGATGTAAGGGTGGCTGTTTATTGTGCTGGAAACTCAAAGCATTTAAGACATTCCTATGTCACATTTATCACATACATGAAGCTCCCCTTTGTAGAGCACATTAGAACTTACGAAGTCTTGTCACATGATTTCACTTACTATGTGCTAGAAATCTCTGAGGTGGTCATTATTATGCCCATTTACTATTGGGGACCTGAGGTTCAGACAGTAAGTGACTCGCCCAAGTTTGAGCAGCAGGGGAACAACAGATCTAGAACCTGAACTAAGGTCTCCTGATGAAGATTCAGCAATCCTAGCAGCATTTGCCAGGGTTTATAAGTGAAGGCAGCTTTGGGGTGGAACCAGCTTTTATTTACACTCATTTTCAGTGATGAGTGAATGGTCTGTAGACCACATTTTGAGAAGCACTAGGAAAAAAAATCTTCATATATTTTGTCTTCAGAATATTTGATTCTTTCTTCAATTTTGATAAATATTCCCAAGAGTTGAAATTTTCCTAGCCAAAAACAAAAACCTTTCCATCCAAACACCAATGTTTATCCCTTTTTCTGTTTTTCTCTCTCCTCAAAAAAGTTAAAATTTAAAATAAAACCCCCAAAAATACAGATTATGCTCTAAGATCACACATATGAGCTATTTACAGAAGGAAGATGTGCTAACAGCTCCCACACATAGCAGTGGGGTGAGAAGTTTAATATTAGGTGGGTCCCTTGTGGTTCTTGGTGGTATGAGTCATGTGAGCCAAAGGTGGGGCAGGTTTGGGGGAAATTGCAGCAGAGAAAGGCTGGGTGGGGACTAACAAGAATGAGAAGGATTTTTCGTTCTTTTTAATGAAGTGTGATGTCTGCTTGCTTTTGACAATATGGGGAATAATCTTCTTTCACTCGGTTTTAATGAGCATCTGCTATATGCTCAGTACCAGGAGCAAATGAAAATACCTGACAATGTCATTGCTATGGAGAAGAAAAAGATGACCACACTTAAGGCAATTAAAGAACTGTATGACGTAGCATATGACGAAGTTCCAGAATGTGTGGCCCAACCAGGAAGAAAAGCAGGAGGTGACTCTGAGGAGCTGAGGGGGGCTAAGCTGAACTTTGAAGGATGGGGAGACTTTAGTCAAGGGGAGAAGGAGGAATGGAGTAGAGAAAGGGAGGGGCATTTCACACAGGGGTCAGCTTGAACAAAGGGTTAGAGGTAGAAATTAGAATGCCATGCCAAGAAGTCAGTGATTGCAGACGTTTTTTAAAGCCGACTCTCTCGGACTCTACGGAATCTCACCTTTAGGAAGAAAATACAATCCCCCCACCCCATCTCAGCTTTTTGTTGTCTTTACAGGGCAGTGTATTCAACACCTGGAAACCCATGTGGGTTGTATTATTAGAAGATGGAATTGAATTCTACAAGAAGAAAAATGACAACAGCCCCAAAGGAATGATCCCTCTAAAAGGAAGTGCTCTTACCAGCCCTTGTCAGGACTTTGGCAAAAGGATGGTGAGTTGTCATAACCAAGTCCCACAAACTGGTTGGCTTCAAACAACAGAAGTTTATTATCTCCTAGCTCTGGAGGCTGGGAGTCTGAAATCGAGGTATCTGCAGGGCCACGCTTCCTTTGAAGTGTAGGGAAGCATCTGTCCTATGCCTCTCTCCTGGCTTCTGGCGGTGGCTTGCTGGCAATTCATGGCGTTTTCTGCTTCCATAACCACGTAGCAGTCTCCCCTCTGCCTGTCTATGTGTGTCCAGTTCCCCTCTTCCTATCAGGACTCCAGCCATGTTGGATTAGGACCCACCCTAATTCAGTTTGGTCTCATCTTAACTAAAGCATCTTCATAGACCCTATTTCCAATAAGGTCACATTCATGGGACCAGGGGCTAGAACTTGAATGTGGCTTTTGGGGGACACAATTCAGCTCCTAACAGGCACTGACCCTTTAGTCAGAGTAGAGCCTACAATGTGAATGGGGCCCTCCTACAACCACCCACACTGCTCTGGACATTTGGGTCTCTCTCGGCCTTGAGCTTTCAGAACAGGGTTTGGGCAACTGCTGTGCTTCATAAGGGGCCTCATCTCCTTGAAAGAAGTCATTCCTAATGGAATGTTTTTTGATTTTTTTAGTTTGTGTTTAAGATCACTACGACCAAACAGCAAGACCACTTCTTCCAGGCAGCCTTCCTGGAGGAGAGAGATGCGTGGGTTCGAGACATCAAGAAGGCCATTAAATGCATTGAAGGAGGCCAGAAGTTTGCGAGGAAATCCACCAGGAGGTCCATTCGACTGCCAGAAACCATTGACTTAAGGTGATTTTCTGTTTGCTTCTCTCCATCTCTTCCTTTTATTTTGCTTTGAGGAAATCTCACAACAGATCCCGTTCCAAGGCTTGCTTTGGCCACCACTGAAGGCTGTTTTCACTCTTCCAGGTTGACACTGGCACTTATCTTAGTGTATTAAGATGTTTGCCTGAGTCTGAAGGAGTGATGACGGCGTCTCCAAGGCGTAGCAGCTTAGGAAGGGAGGCTAACGGAGTGTAAACTCCCACATTTTGGGTAACCTTGGTGGACTACTTTGCATTTATAAAGCCATCATAATAAGTTAGCCTTGAAAGGAAGCTCCAGGATCTCCAGGTAGGGAGGAAAAGTCAGGTGCTAGGTGATTGAGCAGGCAAGGTTTCAAGTTCACACATTCACAGTGTCACCAAGGGCCAGCTGCATGAACATCGACCTTGAGAAGAGCCCCGTTTGTGCTCTGACCTGGTTTATTGGCGTCTGGTGTTGGCTGTCTTGGAATTGCAGGTGATAGCTGTGGCCTAAATGTGGTCAGAGGCCTATGGGTACTTTCTGCCCTGGTGGGGCTTGGGAACAGGGCTCCTCCTTCCTGCAAGTCTCACATCTTCTGTTGCGAGTCCCTTTCTCCAGGAGCCCCTTTGCTTCCTGGTGGTTTTGCCTTTGCGTTGAAAATATCCTGAAACAGGAACCCGGTCTGGAAGAATCCCATGCTGGCTGCTTAAAGCATCCAGCAAGGATTCTGTTTACATGCTGGAGGCAGAAAGGGGGAAAAGAGTGTGATATGGGACACAGGCTAGTATCCCATATAAATTCAACCTCAGAGAGTTAAGGCAGCAGCTAATTAGGATCAGGGCAGCCTGGGCTGAGATTTGGGATCAAGATACCAAGCTCTGCCAGGGGACTGAAGCCACCCCTTCCACAAGCCTCACCCAGGACATGGCATGCCATAGGAGTTTGATAAAGGTTGTGGATTAAGCTTAGTGAAACTGCAGCTTCCCTCACCAAGGATGTTTTTGGCACCTGGTCTAGCTGCACCTGCTGGCCAGGACTTCAGTGACACCATTCCTGGCCACAGCTGTCAGAGATAAGTGGGTATGATGCGCTGGCTGTACGGAGTCACAGACTACGTAGGCATGACTCTCTGTTTATTGCTTGAGATTGCTCCGATAAAGCTATTTTGGGTTTACTTCAAGGAAAAAATCGTGAACTCTTCTCCCTCTTTTGCCTTATCTCTTACAATTTCCGGAGTAAGATAAGCTTAGTCAAAATGTTACCTGCTTGGAAGCAAATGTCTATACCAGAAGACTCTTAAAGAACTGGGACATGAGGATTGAGAGCCCTCAAAGATCTACAATGTAAGAATGTCGGGCTCTGACCTGGTACAGAAATTTGGCTCTGAGAACCTTTCATCTTTGGGGGTAACTCTCCATCTTGGGCACCTGGAGCTAAATCATCAAAGAGCTTAATGATCTCAAGAGAACTCTCTAGTGCATTCTGCCATGTGCGGTGCAGGCTACAGAGTCAGGCACATATGGACTTTGCTCTTTAACTATTTATGATCCATTGGGGAGATTAGGGTTAGGGGCTGCCTGGAGAGGGGGTAGCTTGTGCTCAAGCCAGCCTCTCCAAGGAGGTGACTCCCAGAGAAGACGGGCCATTGTGAAATGCTCTCCACTCACCAATCTGTTTGCATCTCTGTGCAGCACCTTGTATTTGTCCATGAAAGACAACGAGAAAGGAGTAAAAGAACTGAATCTAGAGAAGGACAAGAAGATTTTTAATCACTGCTTCACAGGTAAAAGGCCTTGCAAACCTGAGATGGGAAGACTGGGCAAGGCATTGTGGAGCTCTGCTTCAGCCTTGTATGGTTATGGGGTGTGGGACATGATGGGTCATAGCCTGTGGACTCGTGAACATGAGAATTAAATTTCCCAGAGTGGAAACAGAAAGAAGGGTAGCAAAAAACTTTGTTGCTCAAGATAAAGTTTTGGAAGTTGCAGCTATATCAATCAAAAGGGCATTTTAAAAAAATAAATGGCATTATGTTGAGAATTGCTGGAGACAGACACAGAGTTGAATAAGATGCGATCCTTACTATGATAAACAGGGATCAAGACATGCCATGTTAGATTTAAGTGACAATATTAGGAATATCACAAAGCTTCACGGGGCCAGGTGCTGAATTTCATGAGTTTAGGTAGTATGGTGTAGTGGTTAAAAAACATGTCCTTTGAAGCCAGACTGCCTGAATTCCAATCCTGACTTTGAAAGTTACTGGCTGGAAAACCTTGGGCCAATTACTTAACCCCTTTGTGCTTTGCTTTCCCATCTGTAAAATGGGGATAATCATAGTGCACCTACCTTACAGGCTTGCTGTGATGTGCTTAGAGCGGCGCCTGACACACAGCAAAGTGCTGTACGTTTCCACGTGGTTATCATGATTAAGGATGTCAATGTCAGACAGTCCACTCTGTAAGTTCAGATAAAGGAAAGAGCTTATGGGGTTGGGGCACATAGGAGGTGGTACCCAAATTGGACCCTGAAAAATGGGTAGAATTTTGTTAAGTATTTATGGGGAGGATTTCTGACCAGGGGGCTGGGCAGAGGATGATGGGGACAGAGTTATAGAGGCAGAGGCATGCAGAATATGTGTCCAGAAAAAGAAATTGACTAGCCTGGTAGGGCTGATGGTTCATTAGGGGGAAAAATGGGAGGTAAAGTTTTGGGCCAGGTTGGTCAGATGCCAGGCATGGCTTACTTAGGATGGCAGGAGATGTCAAGGAGGGAAAACTCTAAGATACAGCAGATGTAGAATTTGAGAAGACATATTGATAGATTATCCAGGAAAACGGTTTGGATAGGGTCAGGAAGGCAAAGGGGGAAAGAGTGTGATATGAGGCAACAGGCTAGTATCCCATGTAAATTCAACCTCACAGAGTTAAGGCAGCAGCGAATTAGGATCAGGGAAGCCTGGGCTGAGATTTGGTATCCAGATACTGAGCCCTGGGCAATGATGAGGGAAACTGGCAAGAGAAAGGCAGGGTCTGAGTTCTAACAGGGTTGAGGTTGCTAAGACAGAGTCTCGGGCAAAAGGAACAAGGAGGAGGGTCTCGTACAGATTGGAGTACAAGGTCTGGGCCAGACTTGTTTCCTGTGTAATGCCATACTGAGTCCCAGGGTGTTGGGCTACAACTTAAGTCCCTCCCGTTGAAGGTCAGGGTAGGTTCTAGAAATTCAGGTGGGGTGGCGCTTCCATGTGGGAGTCAGGTGGCCTCAGCTGGGAGAGGAAGTCTTGCAGAGCCTGGGACCGAGGCAGTGCTGATGTGTGACAGAGGACCTTGCATGCCAGGTGGCTAGGCGGGCCTTGTCCTGCACGTTTCAGCATGCCTCGTTGGACAAACACAGAATCGAGCTTATGCCTAAGGCCTGGTGTCACTGAAGGCATGAAGTCACTGAAACTCTCTGATTCTTCATTTTTCCTCCTTAAAAGTGGAGGTCTCTAATTACTGCCCTACCTCTCTTACAGGGTGGTTGTAAGGATTAAGAGCAGTAATACAGTGTCTATCAGTTATTGTTACAGAGAAAGAAATTGGGAAAGCCTTCCAAGTGGCAGGCTCACTAATCATTCACTCTCACTGCTTCTCCAAGGATGGCATGCCTCCTGCTCTGCCCTGGTTAGCCCGGGATTCACTGACATATGTTGGCTCTCTCTTTGGCTACCTTTGTAAAGAGCACAGCTTTTTTAAAAATATATACTTTTTATTGAAGTATATCATTCATATATGAACATACATAAACAATAAGTTTATAGTCAAAGTTGTGAACTTACAAAATAAACATGCATAACATCATACAGGGGTCCCATACATCACCTCTCCACCAACACCTTGCATTTTTGAGAACACACCATTTTTTAAAGAAAGCTTGATTGTAGCCTGCTGATAATCCAATTGATGAGTCAATTCCATTTTATTCTCTTGGCAGGCCTATCCTAGGGCAGAAGTTTGATTAAATGGGTTCAAAAGGTCCCTGTGAGATCTGCAAAGGGATGACGACCACTCCAAGTGATGACTGACAATTTTAATTTAGGGCACACATAGGATCATGTTATTTCCTTGCTTAAAAGCTTGCAATGGCTCCTCATTGCCAAATTTCTTAATGTGCCATGAAAGCTCTCCCACCCCTCCCTCTTGTCCTCCTCTGCTTTCCTTCCACCAACTCCCTGTCCCTGCTCCCCAGGGCTGCCTTGTGCCTGCATGCATCTGTGTATGCTGCTGCTCCCTCAGCCGGCACTGGTTCCTCTTGGCCCCTGCCTCATCTGCTTGGCAAACACCCACTCATTTTTGAAGCTTCAGTCCACCCAGCGTTACTTTCCACTTCCTCTATGAAGCTTTTCCCAATAAGGCCCACACAGAGTCCTCTCCTCCACTGCACCCCATGCCTTCCTGCAGATTTGACCCAGTAGTTTCACCATATTGACCTATAGCAGAGCATAGGTTAAAACATTTACTACTCGTTTATCCCGCCTCTGCCCCTTTTAGCTTCCTTAAGGGCAAGGTCCCAAATACACTTCACAGTACTTAGAACCTGGTAGCTGCTCAATCAGTGCCTGTTCGTTGGTGGAATAAATGAATGGGTTGGTAAAAACCAGTTCTTGGATGCCTGCATCATCTCCGTAAGCGGCATGAAGATGTTTTGAGAACCTTTACTTGGTAGCCTTTGTTTGCAGTTATCTATCTCACCAGTATCCATTTTTCCTTCTTGGTATAGGAGGGAAGATGAGACAAGTCCGACAGTTAGGTGCTCTGGGGCCAGTTTAGGGGTGACCAGCAGGGGCCAGTTCTTTGGTGAGGAGAAGTAACCTTCCCCTGATGGTCTTGCTTAGGTAACTGTGTCATCGACTGGCTGGTGACCAACCAGTCTGTGCGGAACCGCCAGGAGGGCCTCATGATTGCCTCCTCGCTGCTCGGCGAAGGCTACCTGCAGCCTGCTGGCGACCTGTCCAAGACCGCAGCAGACGGCACCACTGAAAACCCTTTCCTGGACAACCCCGATGCCTTCTACTACTTTGTAAGTGAGCAAAGCTACCTCCTGGTGCCACGGGGCTGATCTGGACAGATTCTAGGTTGATTTCAGTTCACGTCCATGTATGCAAAAGAAAGGGCCTGGCCCTGTGGAGAGCTGGTAGAGCTGAGATGGGGTTGGGGGGTGTCAATCATGGAGAGCAAGGAAATACCCAAAGCCTCAGGGCCCGTTTGCATGACTGCCGACCCCGCTCCACGAGGCCCGCCAGTGAATTAGTTTAAAGGAAACTATTATTTATTTGAATGGTTTTCTTTAAATTACCTTTTTCAACTTTAATATATCTATTCTTATCCTAAGTCATAAATCACTATTGAGCCCTAGTATATGCCAGGCACTCTCCTAGGTAGAGGAGATGAAGTGGGGAAAAAACCAACAACAACAATAGCAACAACAACAAAAAAACAGGCAAAACTTCCGGCCTCCACTGAACTTTCTTTCGAGAGATGTAGTGGGAAGGGGATCCAAAACATTCCAGGTATGATGTGCTAGTTGCATTTGTCCAAATATGCTTAAAATACGTGACTATTAATACAAAATTGTCATCCATGTTGCCACCTACAGTCACCTTGTGTAACACTCATGACCTTTAGCACAGTTTGGGAAACACTGTATTACACAATATGGACCTAATTGTGGTCCACGTGAGAAATCCAACGGTGGTGGATTTCCAGGGGGATTTTTGCAGTTTTTGGTTCTATTCTGGGTCAGAGCATAGACGTTAGGAAGCTGCTTGAGAGAAACATCCTTATTACATAAATGAAGCGAATGTCCCAGAGAGACTTTCATTTCAATTAAGGGGAAGTTTCACTGTCAGTATTTTTTTTCCAGAGTATTGATCTGGATTTTTTCCCCCTTGAATAGCCATTTAAATGCAGAATTCTAAAAATATCTACCCCAGTGGCTCCTCTTCCTCTGTATGATTCATCACCTGCCTATAGCAGAGCAGTCCCAATTCCCTCCTGACCTCAAAGGATGAGGCTGGAGGCGTGCTCTCGGTCTTCTCAAAGCCAGAGAAGGGGCTGAGTGGCCAAGGTGGCCATGGGAATGGTATTTCACAGTGCCTTAGAAATAAGCCTACTCTGCTTTCAAGGATCTGGCCGTGAGTTCCCAAGAGAAAGATGGCTTTGAAGGCAGTTATGTGCATCATGAGGAAGATTGAGCTAGACTTAGAACATTGCTTGGGGAACCCAAGAAAATGAAAGGAATGGAAAGAGAAGAGGGACAGCTTCTGGAAATAAGAAGGAGGAGGGGAAACTAGCTAACCAAGGACAGCCTTTAAAGTTCAGACTGGATACACACAACAGGGAGAAGAGAAAGAGGTGCCTGACGTGGTGGCTGGAGGGGAGGCGGAGATGGTACATGAGGACTGGTAAAGTAAACTTGCTGTTTGTTTTCCCAATAGCCAGACAGTGGGTTCTTCTGTGAAGAAAATTCCAGTGATGATGATGTGATTCTGAAAGAAGAATTCAGAGGAGTCATTATCAAGCAGGGATGTTTACTGAAGCAGGTGAGTGGCCACAGCTATTCCCTTCTAGCCTTCTCCCCTAAGATGATTACTAAACAGTATGTTGTTTGTCTAACCAATGGACAACCGGAAAGTGCAGCACAGAGTAAAAGATGGGCAAATAGCTAAGTAGATAGATCATGCTGGCATTTGGTCAGGAGAACTGAGGAAGCCAGGGCAGAGGATGCATCTTGAAAAAGGGAAACACTTCTTTTGTCAGTATCATAGGAAAAAGATGTTTCAAGAAAAATGCTGCTCTTTTCATTAGCTGGAGGAAATTGGCTGAGAGACGCCGTAGAAAAGACATATGTTTAATGGTAAAAGTAGTTCAGATAATCAGGAAACAGAAGCAGGCTGTACACCTAGAAGGGGAACTTCATATAGCACTGAGAGCAAGGAAGTGTCATTGCAGACTGCGGTGGGGGTTGAGGGGTGGGGTTAGGGGGTGGTGGAGTGGGGTGTGTGTGGGGGTAGGGCATGGCAGCAAATCCAGGGCATGCTTAAGGTCAACTCCACAGGAACAGCAGGAAAAGGTCAAATCCAGTCTGAGAGCATGGGCTGAATCCTGTGAGGAAGACTTGTGCAATTACTAGGTGGCCACAGCAACATGCCCGTCAGTCTGGGTGGCAAGGGCTGGGGTGAGCTGAAGAGCTGTAGTTGTTTTGTTTTGTTTTTGATGGTTCCTGCAGTTGTTTACTTTGAATATACTGAAAAAGAAATCCACAAATGGGGAGCAACGTTCTACATTTATGTTGTATGAGCATGGTTTTATATTTATAATTTTTTTTTTCCTGACCAAAAGCACTGGCTGAAGTTACGGTCTGCTAAAACCATAAAATATCACAATATTACAAACCCAGCCAAGCACACCTTATAAAAACCCCTCAGCAAACAGGTGTCAAGGCACACGATGCCAGAGGTAAGGGAATGCAAGGACTGGAGATGAGAGAGGAAACCAGAGCTAGCACCTGGTAGAGAAAGAAGCAGCAGGAAGATATGGGAATATTCAGGGTGAAACAAATTGATACTAGCATATGGTGTCATAGGGGTCAGGGCTGCTTCATAGGATCAAGGTCCTGTCCCCTTGGCTGTCCTAAAGGCACTGCTCAGTATGTAACAGAGAGAACCTGGTTGGTGTAAGGAGATTTACATGGACCGTCTCTAGGCACATGGGACTGAAAGATTTGACTGACTTCATAATAGGCCTTGAACTTCCATCTTAGTGATTGACAAGATGGGTGAGGTGGGAATAACCGAAGCAGATCATATATTCACATTTAAAAAGAGGGGCTTTGGGCTAGTTAAGATTAGGTACAGGTAGTGATTTTGAGTTTCACTTGGGAGAGAGGAGATGTCTGTATGGAAAATTTACCTTAACATCAGGTTTTAAGTGAACAGGTCCTAAGAAATATATAGCAAGTATTTAGAAAGAATTCATGTATGATTCTTGATATCTTTTATGACAGGGTGACCAGCTGACTAGGTTAAAGGAAAGTCATAGGGGAAGGGCCAGCCTTACATAGGGAAAGCTCCGGCAGTTGCCCATGGCAGGGGGTGGGGAGCATTTGCCCACCTCTGGCTTCCTCATTGGCTCTGCCAAACATTCCTACATGCCTGGAACTTTGAGTTATAGGTGCTAGAAGGTGGTCGTTAAGATGTGTAATCTAGGAGGAATTTCCTTATTTTGTTAATTCCTTCTATAGTTCTTTATTGTTATCAACCATAAGTGCCTTTCCTTGAATTAGTTGATTGGACAAGTCCTAGTCTAGAATATGGCCCTGAGAAAACCAAATATGGAGGTTGGAAAGGTGTAGACAAAAGTCTGGGCTGCACTGGAGACTTGTCTGGGTAAAGCACCCCAGCAGGAGAACTTAGGTGGTCAAAAATTGGCCAAGGTAGTGGGTACCTCTGTGTGTGTGTGTGTGTGTGTGTGTGTGTGTGTGTGTGTGTGTGTGTGTAGAAGATAATGGGGCTAGGAGTAAACCTACGTTTTCCTTTGCCTTCCTTTACTTGGCCTTTGATGAGACCAATTTAGCCTTAGCTAACCCAGTTGACTCACAATTGTTAAAACTGCATTTCAGGCCAATTAGAGTCTTGGGGGTGAGACCCAGGCATCTGTATTTTTCACCTCCCCAAGCGATTCTGATGTACAGCCAAGACTGAGAACCACCAAGCTAGCCTTTTTCTTAAAGGCCAATTTGTCCTGTTAACAAAATGCAACCATTTACATTGTCATAATTATAAACCTCCTTTTTACATATTCTTTCCTCTAACTTTTTTTTAGGGGGGGAGGAAACAAAAATCTCTTCTATT
>JAQZBX010070568.1:0-15382 GCA_029593785.1 Cabassous unicinctus
AGAGAGAGAGAGAGAGAGAGAGAGAGGGAGAGAGAGAGGAACAAGCATTAAACCTAGAGAATAAAGACACAGGAGGAGGGAGGGGAGAGGAGGAGAAAACGGCAGCAGCCCTGGCAAAGTGGTGGTGAGAGCATCGGAGGAAATGAAGCAAAATAATTTGCGTCAGTGAAAATAGCTTCATGGAGAATGTCATGTAAATTAGACTATTGTTCTATTTCATCACTTTTCCCCCTCTAAAACGTTTAGTTCAATTTATTTCATTGTCAACTACCTGGAGCCTCTTGCCACGCCGCGGTGAACGGCAGTGGGGCGGGGAAGGCAGCATTACCTGCAATAACAAAATGTTTTTGGTTGAATAAATTAAACCAATTAGAGGGGACCTCTGGGTCCTTGTGGTGAGGGGCTGGACTTGGGGAATGGACATCAGAGCAGTTGGGGAACAGGTGGGAACTTACTTTTCCTACCCAATTGACCTGCTCTCTCTGGGAGGGGGTGGGAAAGGGGGGGATCCACTCTGAGTTGGGGGAGGGGCAGCAGGGAAATGGTCCCTGGATGGGAGGGAGCAGAGGGCCTCTTCCTCCCTGCTACCATGCTGGCAGGGTAGGTAAGGGAGGGGAGGGGGGAGCCCTGGACTCCAGGGGTAGCTGTGTGTGTGATCTCAAGACTGTGACTGGGCTAGCAAATAAGGGCACAAGTTCCCCTAGTGGATGGATGTTGGCACGAAGCATGGGGGTGGGTGATAAAAAGATTAGAGGCAGGAGAAAATGGAGAGATAAAGAAATGTGTGTGTAGGTGTAACAGGGGAATCGGGGAACCGTGCCTGTTCTGCTGCTATTCCTATTAAGACTCAGAGATCCAGGGCTGGTCAGGGATGTGGGGTCCAGAGTCCCTTCTGCCTCATCTCAGTCTTGATTCCCAGGGCCCAAACTATCAGGTGGTTCAATATACATCTGTTGAATGAACAAGTAGGGATGAAGTTAAACGTATACCAAACCAAAGCCTTGGGCCTGGGAAAAATGAGAGAGATGCAAACTCTAAGAAGCAACAGAGCCTCCTGTGCTCATCCCACACGCAAGGAGCACACCTGGGGAGGAGACGCAGAGGGTGCGAGGCCTGCCCTCACTACCACCCAGCCCTGGTGGCACAAGGGGGTCTCCCCCATCTCAAGGCCATACGCTCACCTGGAACTCTTTAAGCTGCCATCATCAGAAGCTGCCTTGGAAGGTCCCTTGTTTTTTGACAACCACGACTTGACACCGTCAACCCTGTCTTCCAGCTCCGAGTCCAGATCTGAGTCCCCCTCGCTGTAGAGATGAGGAGGAGAAAGGTAGCAAGGCAGGAAGAGGTGATCACCTGCTGCCCAGGAGAGTGGGCCGCTGTGGGGGCAGGGTTTGTCCTGGACAGGGGGGACTTGGGGGGGCATGCACACAGGGTGTCAGTCGGGGAGGAGAACAAGAGAGGTTAGACAGAGAACACCATCCACAGGACCCTGTGCCCACTTGGCAGGCTGCAAGCGTGGCTGCCACCTAGAAGGGCCTGGGGAGTACCAGTGATCTGAGTCAGGCAGCTGTTCAGATGCCCAATCCAAAGAGAATGACAGAAAGACCACACATTCATCACTTAGAGCTCAATGTTCTTGGTTAAAAAGAGGAGTAGCGGGCCTTTCAGCAACTAGTCCCTGAGGCTGTCCCTTGTTTACCCAATCCCACAAAACCTGGCTGTAGCTGCTTCCATTTTCCATGCCACGATCATTAGAGACAGGCTCCTGGCCATGGGACGGGAGGAGAGAAGAGTGTCACTGAGTGACTTCAAGTCAGCTTGAACCTGGAGGTCTCCTTAGGACCAACCTGGGACTAGGCCATATCCCCAACCTACCCTGTGTTTTCCCTGGCCCTTAAGAAAACAGGAAAGGTGAGGAGAGGGGGCATCAGCTTTCTCGAGGGTCTGGACACAGCTTCAGGATTCAGAGCACCCCAGAGACCGCCAACTGGGCCCAGAAAATACGAAACAAGGGCTCTGCCTCTCTGAGATCCCTGCCCACCTGCCCCCCCCACCCCTTTCAGGCAACCCACAGCCCTTGCTCCACAGCGTTTCTTCTGGTCAAGCTGGCCTTAGCTGTAGCCACTGGCAGCAAAGTCCCGAGGAGTCAAATTCTGAGGCTGGAGCTTAGTGTCCCCTCACGAAGCAGCTGGGACTTAGAGACAGCTTCTGAGTGGGAACGCATCTAGAATTTTGCAAAATGTCTGCTCATGACATTCCCCTGCTACAGATAGGCTAGGATTTCTCCTTGATATAAATTTCCTTTCATCTGTGTCAACAGGAGCAGCTCTGTTCCTGAATTATGCTCTTGAATAAATAGCCACGCAGGCATGTGTGTGTGAACCCGCACGCTCACTCTCTCTCTCTCTCTCTCTCTCTCACACACACACACACACACACACACACACACACACACACACACACAGAAGCAACCACCAGACTCTTCTGGGGACTGCAAGAGCCCGACTCGTGGGGAGGGGAATAAAGAGGCATATTTTATGGGCTTCCGTCAAATACAGAACTATAACAAAGACGAGGCCGGCTGATGCCCGGGGTAAACAGGAGTTTAGGAGACAGCCCTGAAACCGCCAATGCAAGCCCTGTGCCCACCCAAGCCCAGCAGATTTACTGTGGTGCCCGGGCTCCATGGAACGCCAATACCACCTGATTTATACACCCGTGCAAAAAACCTCCCTCTCTAGCTTCAGAGCCCATAATTTATCACCGTCGTTCATAACCGTATTGATTGCCTTTAGAAAGGAGGTGCTGTATGCATTGCAAAATCTATGTCTACATGTTAAAAGCGTTTCTGTATAAATCTCCCTTAATACTGCGCTGTTTACTGCTTTCATTAAGGTTATGGCAATAACAACTGTATCTCTAAGTAAATCGAAACGTTATTTTTCTGCCCGCCTTAGCATGCTCGCTCGATACCTTGGAGCTGAGGCCCAGGGCTGCTGAGGAAGGAGCCACACCACCTCTCTGCCATCAGCGGGGACCCGGCTAGAACCACACATCCCTGTGCACCTGCATGAGTGCGCGCCCGTGCATGTGTGTGTCTGCAACGGTTTAGAATATGATCTTAAATGCGCATTTTATCAGCCCTCAATGCTCCTCCTGCCCAAGGATGGCAGGGCTGGAACACACGGGGGGACAGACAGTCATGGGCCTAGAATATGAATTCGCCTTCTCACATTCAGGGCGGCCAGCGGGTTGAGAAGCTGGCCTGCCTGCCCTCGCCTTCCCTTTAGTTTCAAGCATCTAGAGGATGTTTGGGTTCTTTTTTCTTAAATAATCAGGCCCGTAAACAAACTCCAGGGGCAGGCTGGCTCAGGGGGCAGTTGAAATTTTAAATGGTCGGAATTAAACCTCGTGTCAAATACAATTTATGTCCAGGCTCATGTGCTATTAGTTAACTGGGAGCCGAATCGCGGGGGAACAAACAAACGGAGACAGAACGGCGGGGGATATTAATTGTGTGTGACAACTGGGCTCCAGCGGCCCTCTATCACTGTTACACACTATTACATTTATCATTAGCTCTCGCAGAGTCCTTTGCGCTGCCGCCAGCCCATCCTGGCCAGGAGAGGAGGCCTGCCGGGCAAGAGAGAGTGGGGGAGGAAACCCAATGGTACACTGAAAAAAAAAAACTAAGAAAAAAGGCAAAACCACGACCCTGCTGAAGAACTTGAAAGAGGATCACCTGACCCGCCTGAGGGTCGGTGCATCTGCATCCACTGTCCGGCTCCCACCCGGAAAGGAGGGAAGAGGCGAGGGCTGGATTTACTGGGCTTCCTGCCACCTGACAGACAGTACCCAGGCGAAATGCTGGGGGCCTCCCTCTGCCTGCGGGGCCCGTGGGGAGTAAGGTGGACACATCTGGCCACGTTCCCTTCCTCCGGCACGGCAGAGCAGCCCGTGATTAGCTGCCTGAATGCTTTCTCCAAACAAGTAACTATTAGATGCCCCTCGCCTTCTACCCTGGTCTGCCAAGGTGGCAGACCTATAAAAACAAAACCTGCCTGCCTCTTTCAGGCAGCTCAGGCTCCAAAGGAGCCCAAGGATGTGGGCAAATCCAGCACCCCAAAGACTTTTCCTCAGACAAGGAGGCCAGGGAGGGCGCTACACTTGGTTTCTGAGGAAGCGGGGGCTGGGACTCGGGAAGCTTAGACTATGGGTCTCGCAGAATGAGGCAGAGCTTTCCTTTCTGATGGAGTCCCTCCTACCCCCTTTGTGCCCTGCCAAGGGGGAGCGTGCCTCACCGCCTGCCCTCATAACAGAGTCAGCGTGTTAGCGTTAGACACTGGCCAGGCAGCAGGGTGCCGGAGGTTGTGTGTTCGCATGCACATGCAGCGGGGGCCCGGATGGAAGCCCTGTGTTAGGGGGGTGGTTAGACACCACGCGGGAAGAGGCAGAGAGCGCGTGCGCTCCAGTCCTCACAGTTTATTCTTTCTTTTCTGATACTTTGTCACCATGTCCTGCAAACTGGAAACAGAAAGAAAATGGTGGGCAAGGGGGCTGGAGGAAGAAGGTGGAAAAACCAAAGGGCAAACTGAAGTGGACCCGTGAGCTGGAGGCAGGAAGAAACCTTTCTGGCTGACTGGGACATGGGCAGAGGGACGAGTGGTAGCGCTGTCCTTAGTACGCGGCCCTGGCATCGCTCGGGTACCTTTTCCCTGCCCCAGAGAGGTGGGCTCCCTGGGCCGCCCTGGATCCCACCCTGGCCTTGCTGTGGGAAGGGGGCAGGTCTGGGGCTCTGTCCCAGGCAGCCTTGGGAGCTTCTCCAGGGCCTGACCCCATTCCTGAACTGCCGGTCTGCCAGCCCCGTGATTTCCTCCTCAGCCTGGAACTACAAATCTCTCTCTCTCCACTAAACCATTCCCTGGGTGGGTTTTATGAGAGAAAATCTCTGGCACGGTAACAAGGCACCATGGCCCTTAAATCTCTGCTCTCCCCAGAGTGGGGCAGGCGCCATCAGAAACGCAGCTAAACGGGGCACTAACTCATCCTGAACAGGCTAAGGGCTGGAGAGCCAGGTTCTCAGGAGGCCTGGAGAGGGGAGGATAGGGGGAGGGGGTGGAGTCTCACTAGGCAGCACCTGTCCTCCCCTCAGCTGCTGCAGAATGGGGTCCATCCTGAGGTCTGGCAGCAAGGAGGAGGGTAGGCTGGTGGCTGGGTGACAGGGAGACACAGGCTGTGGTTGTTCTGTTTCACCTGCAGCTGCCGCCGAGGCCCACCCCCTTACCTGTTGATGAGGTCCTCGTTCTCATCGCTCTCCATCTCATCCTCGATGGCGGCCTGCAGGTCCCCAATGCGCTTGAAGGCCAGCTTTAGATCGGCTTGCAGACTCTGGTTAGCAGCCTCTAGACTTTCCAGATCCATCTCCTTGGGGAAGGGAGGACAGAATGAGAAGGTCAGTTGGCAGGAGGGCTAGTCTCTCCTCTGGCTGCCCCAGGAAGAGCCTGCTTCAGGTCTCCTCCTGACACATGGGTGCTGCTACAAGTTACCAGGGTCTTGTATCCTCAGATGTTCCGGACTCTTGGGGTCTGGCCTCACCTGGTGGAGGCCTGGTCTACCCTTGGCTCCCTGCCCTCCCTCAGGGCTTCCTGGACTGTCCTCTTGACACTCCTCTCCTCCCTCCAAGTCTCTAAACAGAGGTCTCGTTGCTGCCTACACCCACCAGCCCAGGGGGTGAAGTCTGCACGCAGCAGCTACTCAGCCAGCTGCCAGCTGAGGCCCCACAGCAGGGCGGGGGCGGGGGGAGCAAAGGACGGGCCGTTACCAGTTCATGCTTCTTGCGGCTCGCCTCAGCCTCCTTCCTGGCGAGCTCGCCCATCTCCTCCTTGGTGTCCCGGAGCTGCCGCTGTAGCCTCTTGTTTTGCTCCTTCTCCCGGTTCTCGGCTGCAATGCGCTGATCTCGCTCCTCAGTCAGTTTCTCCATGTTCTCCTTGAGCCGGCTGGCCAGGCTCTGGACAGGTGGGTGGGGAGGTAGGCCGTAAGCCGAGGCAGAGTTCTGGAGTCCAGAAGCTCAAGCTCTGGCTCCACCAGTCACTGGCTGCGTTTCCATAAGATGGAGAGCTAATACCTCCCTCCCTAGGGTCTTCTGAGGACTGAATAAGGTCATGCATGTGAAGGCTCTGGAAGATGGAAGGTGTGCTCCTCGCTGTCACTACCAAGCCTGGGGGGAGTGTTCCGGGTGGCGCCTGGGCCACGTGACACCACGTGTAGGGGCCTGCGTGGCGGCCAGCAGGGCTTCCTTCAGCCTTCGGAACCCAGAAGCCCTAAAGCCAGATCCTGTGCCCAGGAGAGTGGCTTTACAGAGAGCTCCCAGACGAGGAGGACCGGCAGTCATCAGATTCCAAGCAGAATGTCATCCCACTAAGCCTAAGGAATCTCTCACTCCAGGAACCTGAACACATCTCCCTGCTGGCCAGTAGGGCTCTGAGCAAGAGATGCCTGCCGAGAAGGGCAGAAAGGGAGCAGAAGGAGCCTCTCTGCCTCTAAGACAACAGGCCCAGGCTTCGCCATCTCTACAGGCCATTTATGTTTCACGTTCTAGGATTCTAAACCACAATATTGCCCTTCTGAGCAAAAGGGAAACTGAGGGTTACAGCTGGGGGAAGGACCTGGGACCCAAGAGAAAAGGAGGCAAGTCTAATAGGGGCTGTCCTGTACCCACCAGACCTGACAGTCTTGCGACCTGAGGCCGGGGTCTCTGTTTCCTCGTACGTCAAATGGGGTTGTGGTGGGCAGAAAATAACCAACGACTGTAACGTAGCTGTTCCAGCATCTGGTGAACGGTGAGTGTTTAATGGACTGACACTATCATCCAGCCTCCCCTAACTCTCTCTGGTTGCCCTGAAGGCTGTGCCTCATCTTGGGAAGATTCCGCCACATCCTCTTCCCACATCACGGTCTTTAACGCACCCCATTTCATCACCCCTGCCCTCGTGTCTGCTCCTCACACTGAGGGGTTGGCAGGGAAGAGGCAGGGAGGCTCCCTGGCAATCGTACCCCTGAACTCAGGTCTCTGGCAGAGCTGGGGTGCTTAGGCAAACGACCACGAGCTCGAGGAGAACTTAAAAATAAGGCAAGAGCGGTGCAAGCCCGGAGAGATAATTCAGCTGCTCTCTTTTCCTACCTGAGAGGCAGGGGACGGAACGTGCTGGCTTTGGGAGACTGGAAGCAAAAAGACTGAATTTAGAGTGTGGAGATTATAGCTGGGAGGAAGAGGGGATGATAGAGAGAGAAGAAAAGAGGTGAACAAACAAGGACAAAGGCTGAAGGAAACAGAATGAAAAATAAAGGGCGAGAAGAAATGGGGTTGGGAGAAAGGAAGAAATGGGAGGAGATGGCATTGAGGAGAGGAAAAAATACAAAGGAAGCAGAAAGAATTGGGCTATATTAGAGGAAAATGGAGAGAGAATAAGAAAAAGCAGAAAAAGAAATGAGGAAAGAAGGGAATGAAGAGGGAAGTGGTGGGAAAGAGAACAGTGAGATGAGAGAACAGACTTCAACCCTTACGGGAGTGGCGCCATCCGCTGCATATTTATGACCCTGCCAGAGAACCGAGTGAGGGGGACAGTGGGGGGGAGCGGGTGGGGGAGGAAAATATGAAGACGAAAAGCTAAGCTGCTCTGGTCCCCTGGCAGAAAGCAAGCACGGAGACAGAATGTAAAGCAGGCAGGCTCCACGGTGCCCAGAGAGCAGGCCAGGCAGGGCGGAGGGAAGGCGCCCGCCCCGTCAGCTGGCCTGGCAGCTTGGCAGGGGCGGATCTACCACTTGGCTCCTAGAAGCCTGCTCCCTGCCTGGTCGGGAGGCCTCTGAGCAGTGGCCACGGGCCTGCCCCGCCTCACCGAGCATGCGTGGCTCCGGCTGCTGGGGCACCTCTGCCCTGCCGGCTGCAGCCCGGGGAACTGTGGACCCACCTCCAGCCGCTTCACTTGGGTCCTTTCGAACTCCAGGCGTGTCTCCAGCTCCCGGATCTTAGCTTCCTGCCTGCTCACCAGGGACTTGTCCACCATGGACTGTTCTAGGAACTCCACCTGGCTCTGGAGGGCTTGCAGCTGGGGAGAGAGAGGCGGGGAGAAAGAACTGAGCCCAGAAAGGGAGGGGGCAGGGGAATCTGGGGCAGGCAATATCACCATTGGGACCAGAAGGCTGAGGGAGGGAGGGACTCAAAGGGGAGGGTGGAAGAATGGGCCCCAAGCCAGAGGCATCCCCCACCTGGCCTTGCTTGGCACAGATCTTACCCTTTGGAGAGAAAGGAGAAAACTAAGGACCAAAGAGGGAATAGAAATGTGCAATGAGGCAGCTGAAGCCAGAATGCCTGCAATGGTGATATGGCTCCAAGCCTAGCTCTTTCCACTAGTTTATGTGCCTCTAAGGATTGCTGATGGCAGAGAGAAATGCTTTCTATCCTCGGAGCTTGGGGGTTCATCCCCAGTGAATGCCTCTGCACACATGGTGACCCCAGCATCCTCTCTCTACCAAGGAAGACCCCAGTCCCCACCTTCTCCTGAAGCTCTTGCTTCTCCTTGTTGGCTTCTTCTAGCTGAGCCTGGAGATCATTCATCTGAGCCAGGTCCCGGGAGGCCTGGGAAAGCAGCGAGTGTGACTGGAGCAGGATCCCCCAAAACACCAAATCCAACCCATTCTACATGGATGCTGAGTGCCTGGGCACACGGGCACCCACCCTGCAACCTCCCAAAGGAAGTGGCTGTGCCGAGGACCTGTGAGAAGGACCAGAAGGACAGCGTCCATGCAGGGTGGGATGCGGCCCTCCTGGGCAGGGGTACCTGAGCCACGGCAGCCTTGTGCTTCTTCATCAGCTCATTCATGTCCTCCTGATCCTCTTCCAGCCGATTCTGGATCTCATTCTTCTCACGCTGAAGACGGCTCAGCTGTTCCTCCAGCTGGGTGGAGGCGAAGACAGATCAGAGGGCATCAGGCCTGGCGTGCCTCATGGCCCCAGATGGCAAGCCTGAGTTTTTCCCCATGCCCCTCCGAAAGGGCTGACACTGCGGTGAGGGGGCTGGCCCAGCCCCTGGAGCAGGTCCAGGAGCACTGATGCTCACAGAGCTGCCGGTCCTCTGGGCCAGGAAGATGAGGGAGGGAAAGGGCTGGCTTTGCAGTACAGGCTGATCCTGGGCTTCTGGATGAAAGAACAGCTGATTGCTGGCAGCTCTTTTGAGGCTAATGAGAAGGCAGAAAAGGTCTGGCCAGCACAAATGACCCATCCTCCTGGCACTATCGGCCTAGGCCCTAACCTGCATACATTTTGCCCCCTTCAGGTCCAGGGGAAGGATGCCTCAAATCTCTGAAGCGCCCCTGGCTTGGATTCTCATCTCTCCCTGGCCATCCAGCACCCACAGCCAGGCCACTGCTGGGGGGAAGGGAAGAGACAGCCAACAGCAGCTTCAGGAAATGAATGAATCTATTAGTCTGTAATTCCAAACCAAAATGACTGCGCTGGCTCCTTCTCTGCCCCATCCATCTTGTTACCGGGCTGTGGGGAGCTGGGGAAGCCTTCGCCAAGAAATTTATTAACTCAGATTTAAATAAAATGGTAATTTTATAACAGCCTTTTTTAACACAATTAAGGAATTTGAATTACTCACCTGAAAACTGCTGAGGAGCACAAATGTCATGGGGATAAATCAAGCCCATGAGATTGGCATCTCTCCGCAGCCCGATGACTGGCTAGAGCCACAGCCCACCCCAGCCTCCTCCCCTGCCCCGTTCCTTGGCCCAAAGAGGTACTGGAGGCCGCATCCCAGTAATGACTTCTCTGCCGGTGGATGGGCCATGGGAGAGGTGGGGAATTAAAAGGGAGGCATTAAATAAGAGCTCTAATTAGTTGCCGCTTGGGCTTGTCAGTGGGCTGGGCAGGAGAAGGGAGGGAAGTGGAGCCATCCCATCCTCTTATCGGTCTTTCTGCTCATCTCCAGGCACCTGTTCACATCCCTCAGCTGCATTCGCTGCCTTTATTTATGGTGCTGGGGCCTGTGGCCAAGCTCCCGCAGGCAGGTGCTTCAACACAGAGAGGCCCTCGATGGTTCCGTCTTCCCAACGGGCCCTTCTCCTTGGCCCTCTGCTCTTGGTGGGGGTAGGAGTGGTACAGGAAGGGGGCCTGCTCTCCCTGCAGAAAGCCCCGGTGTGAAGGAACCTGGCTGGGGAAGGGTCCTGCTTGGGGTTATGCCTTGCCCTGAACACCCTGGGCCCTCACCGCTGCCTTGGCTTTGGCGATGTCATCAATCTGTAGGTGCAGGTCTTCAATCTCCACCTCCATTGCTTTGCGCGCTTTCACGGCTGCTGCACAGGTGAACTCTGACTCCTCCAGCTGGACACAGAGCCACCCCAACCCCAGGGAGAGATGTCAGCCATTCCCTGGGTGCAGGAGGGCTGTGCTCCCCCTCTCCTCCCCTGTTCATGTCAGGCCCCAGGGTGGGGCTGGGGGAGCAGGCCCTGTCCACACTACCCGGGGGGTTGGCGGGGGTGCCGTACAACAGTGACAGACCCTGGGGGGTCTGCCTGCTACAAATGGCTTCCTCCCCCTTTCCTGTCACCTGACTTCCCAAGGACTCAGGAATCACTGGGGTGGAGGGGGGGAAGGAAGGAGAGAGAGAGAAGGAAAAAAACAAGCTCCGCCACCCCTGAAGCCAGCGGCATCCTTCCTCTGGAGATACCTGGTTCTTCAGCTGGGCGAGCTCCCTCTTGCTGGGTGCATTGTTCTTCAGGTGGTCCAGCATGATCTGGGCATCGGCCAGCAGGGCCTTGGTGCGCTTCAGGTCTTTCCGGAGCCGCTTCTCCGACTCAAAGTCCCGCTGGTTCACCTTGGTGGACATCAGAAGTCAGGGCTCTGGGCTCCGCCATAGGGCCTTCTCCTGTCTCCCCCAAGCCCACTCTCACCCTTGCCCTCACTCTCCCTGGGCATCATTGCCCCTAATGAGCAATGGCAGAGGAAATGCCAGGACCTCGGTACTGGCCAATGAGAAGAGGCTGGAGGTGCCACCGGATGGTAATGACCCCCATTCTGCAGGGATGACAATGGCCCCTACAGAGCCCAGCCTCCAGTTCCCAGCTTCCTGTCCCTGAGATCCCATCCCTGAGGCCAGATGGGGCAGGCTGTTGGCCAGGCCCCAGGCAGGAGCAGTGTCTCTGGTCGCTCACCTGGTCACTGAGTGCAGTGAGCTTGCTTTCCAGCTCCCGCTTCTCTCGCAACACCTTCTGCTTGTCCTCGTACTCTTCCTCCAGCTGGACTTCCATTTGTTTTAACTAGAGTACCGTGGGAACAGAAACCCACCATTTCCTTTAGCGTCAGTGCCAAGGAGTCCCCTTTCCTTCTGGGTCCCCCACCCCAGGGAAAACAGTGGGGCAGGGCTGAGCATGGATGAGCCTAGCAGGCTCAGAACCTGAATTTGAAGTTCCTGGGGTTTCAGAGTGGCCTGGAAGGGGGAGGAAGGATGGTGGCCCACACACAGTGGCCACCCAAGCCAGAGTCGGAGGCTTTGTTCCAGAGTGGGGCAGGCCCTGTTCGGCCAGGCTAGCTTAGTGTAGACAATACCAGGGCAGCACAGGGGTGCGTGAGGTGGGCTGCTGCTTGGCACAGAAAGTAGGGAGCTCCTCAAGGGCCTAAACAAACCACAGGCTTCTCTACAGACTCTGAAAGAGCATATCCTAGCCAATGCCAAGATCCCAAGAGGAGATTCCTGGGGTGTGTGGCTAAGGCAGGGAAATAGAGCCCTTGCTTGAAAACAGTGATGGGGGAACAGGTATATCTAGAGGGCAGGTGAGAGCCCAGATGCCTTACCTTCTTATGACATGACTGCCGGGCCTCCTCCACCTCCTCGTCCCGACTCTCCACCTCCTTGGAATGGGTCTGTCTCATCCGCTCCATCTCCATCTCTAGACGCAGCTTGGCCTGGAGGTGGTCAGGAATGAGGACTGGGCTCCTTTCTCAGCAGCTGCCTGTCCTCTTCCCACGGCACCCTGACGGGCAGCTCTG
The DNA here is from genome assembly GCA_029593785.1 of Cabassous unicinctus. Taxonomy (NCBI): domain Eukaryota; kingdom Metazoa; phylum Chordata; class Mammalia; order Cingulata; family Chlamyphoridae; genus Cabassous; species Cabassous unicinctus. The sequence continues at coordinate 12,047 of JAQZBX010070568.1, forward strand.
CCCAGGCTCAGGAGCAGAGAACGTCTCTGCTGGCCAATGCCCTTGCTCCTACCTTGCTCCTGTAGTAGAGGACCCTAAAACCCTTACTAATGTCTGGCCCAGGCCCAGGGACAGGCAGCCAGGGCAGGGGAGCAATCCAGCAGCTTTTCTGCTTGGCTTCCAGGCTCTAGCTGCCAGAACTGAGAGGGTGGCTCAGTAGCAGGCTGGGTGGGTGCATGGCCCTCTGGCCTGGAAGATGGGGAAGAGGCTGGTGTGTATCCTGAGCCCCTCACTACCAGAGACTGATCAAGGTTTGGTATTGTGGAAAGCTCCATGAAAGCTTAACTGTCTTCACATTGCATCTGGCACAGAGCAGGTGCTCAGGCAACGTCGTTGTTTTTTTCCCCCAGTAAGTGAATAAATGAATGAATGACTCATTGCATGTGGGATGCTGCCCTCCTCTGGCCCACACCTGGGGCTAGCTGTGGGGATGATGGTGTCTCCTGCTGCTCCACGTCCCTCCCTCGCCAAGCCCTCCAGCACCTGCTCCAGCATCTGGATAGTCCCCGCCTGCTCATCCAGCTCCTCTTCCTGATCCTTGACCTTAGCTTCTAGGTCCCGGAGCTGTTTCTTGACCTTAGCCAGAGAGGCCTCGTCCTTAGACTCTTGGGAAGAAATGTCCTGGAGTTCTGCTTCCAGGGAGACAACCTTCTGGGTGAACCCCGCGAGGTCCATGTCTTTTTCCTGGAAGAAAAGCGAAGCTGCGGCTGGCCTGGGGCTAGCCCTAGCCTGTGAGGGGGACGGGCCAAGGATGGCGGGCAGCCCCACCCACCTCCAGTTGCTGCTTCAGGCTGAAGGCCTCGGCGAGGAGCATGTCCTTCTCTCGCTGCAGCTTCTCCCGCTGCAGCTTCTCCCGCTGGGCCTCCTCATGCGCCTGCGAGAGCTCACTATCAAACCTGTGAGGGAGCACAGTGGTGGCTCAGCTAGGGGAGAAGAATGCAGGCTCTCCAGCATCCAGCGACGGGCAGGAAGTGGAACCACACAGGGGACAGGATGCAGGCAGAGGAGGGGACTCATGCGACCCAATCTGGGGCCAGTGGGGAGGTGGGAGGTGACATTCAGGGGTCAAGGCCAGGCCCCAGGGGCCCTGCTGAGCAATCAGGTCTCAGATGGGGGGCATTTCATCAAGGGGGGTCCAAGGACCCCTTTCACCAAGTGGGCCTGAGAGAGACCCACAGGCTGCTTTCTGGGAAGAGGTGGGAGGACTCTATCCTCAGGAGTTGGGTCTCTCTACCTTTTCCATTTCGAGGGATCAGGGTGAGGGCAGAGAGGGTATCCAAATGGTTGGAAATGGATGCCCCTGCCTTGTCCAACCCACTTTTCACAGCTCAATTCAGCAACTCCAAGTAGCACTGCTGGCTCCTGGCACCACCTCTGGCACCAGCCTTCGGCCAGGCCCACCCGCCCAAGCAGTGCCCATGTCACCACCAGGACACCCCACACTGGGCTTGAAGCCAGCACCCCACCGTGCCCAGCTGGTAGCATGCTTCAATGGGGACACAGTCGGGGGCCTCCTTCTTCACTCCTCCCCATCCCAGCCTGCCGTTTCCTGCCCAATGACTCTAAGGAGCGAACTGCTGAAATTCCTCTTAGCACCTTCCCTGAATAGCTAATCAGGTTCCTGTTGAAAACTGAACAAACTCTCCTACATCCTCCCCTCCACCCGTCCCCTCCACCCCAACATAAAAAATAAAAAGTAAGAAAACTCCGGGCAGCTGAAACTTAATAAGTTGCCCAGCGGGGAGTGCGGCAACACTGCAACGAGGCGGAGTTGGCACCGCCATCAGGGTGCTCAGGAGGGGGGTGTCCCACTAAGGTGCCAGCCTTTGGGTAAAAGGGCGGGATGGGGGTAAAGCTAAGTACAAGGGGAGTGGAGAGCCACAGTGCTGGTTGAGGGTGAGCAAGGGAGGGCTGGGACCTTCCTATGGCCCCTCACTCTCCTCAAAGCAGCCGTCCAGCTGAGAAGATGGTAGTGGGGCCAGGAGGCCGCGGGTGACCCAGGGTCACTGGAAGGACTGCGCCCTGTCATCCCCCCGCCCAGGATTGTGGGTGTGCTGAGAACCCCTTCTCCTGCAGAGGGGAAATGGGCTCTGTTCCTACTCCCTGGGGCACCCCGCTGTTCCCAGGATGTGTGGGTTCCTCGGTGTTGCTAATAAAGGCGTCCCATTCCCATCCCCAGCCAGGGAAATTAATTTAGATTGGATTTTCTCCTGTGAGGGCCGCCCCCCCTCCTTTGTGTCATTACCATAATGAGATGGAAGTGGCACGGTGGTTTAACAACATTAGTCAGGAGAGCGTGTTTGTGTAGCTGAGGCAAGTGAGAGATGGGAGCTGGGTGGGGGCAAAGGGCAGGGACACTGCCGTGTGGCTCCCATACGGGGCCTGGCCGATGCTCGTCCTCCTAGGACAGGGGTGGCAGGCACAGTTGGGGGAGCACATCTGAGAGCAGAGGCCTGAGCAGGTCTTCAGTGGCTGACTCGGCGTCTGATTCTCCCAGTGGGGCAGGAATGAGCCCCGTTCATATTCCAGGATGAGTAGCCCTGCAGGTAAGCCCCCTAGCCAGATTCAGGGCCTCTCTCTTTCCTCCCAGGAGGGGGAAGTAGGGAGCCCTGTCTGTGGTGGTTCTGTGAGGTGCTGAGTCCTCCGAGGCCAGGGCAGGGGCCCACCCACCTCCTCTGCTTCTTCTCCAGCTCGTGGTTGCGGACCTGCTGGCCCTCCAGGTGCAGCTTGGTGTCCTGCAGCTCAGCTGTCAGCCGCTGGCACTTCTTTTTGAGCTGCTGTAGAGCCCGCTGGGTCTCATCACTGTCTGCCTGCAGGTCCCCAAGCTAGAGCCGGGATGGGCGCGGGGTCAGTCAGCAGCCCCGTGCAGTCCGAAAGTATTGGTGGAGGTGAGGAGGGGGAAGCGTGGGAATGAGGGGACAGACCCAGGGATGAGGGATGAAATCAAGCTCTAAGAAGAGTTTGTCCCTGGATGTCCCCCTGCTAAGAGAAGCTAAGCTGCCAGCCCTTCCCTGTTCCTCTGAAGGCCTCGCTGCCTGCAGCCATTCTCTGAGCTGACCTTACACTGAGCCTCTCCAGCCCCTCCCAGCCTGAACTCAGCTCCTTCCACCAGACTCACCCGCCTCTCCAGCTGCCTCTTGTTCTGCTGCTCCACCTCCAGCTTGTCCTCAAACTCCTGCTGGAGCCGCTTCTTGGTGAAGTCCACTTCCCGCACAGCCCGCTCATACTTCAGACGCCACTCACCACCTGTGGGGTTTGAACAGCCAGGAGGGGTCCGAGGTACTGAGTGAGGGGCCC
>JAQZBX010070569.1:0-15393 GCA_029593785.1 Cabassous unicinctus
GGATTGGAAGAATAAATATCATGAAGATGTCAATCTTACCCAAACTGATTTAAAGATTCAATGCAATACCAATCAAAATCCCGAGTTTACTTTACAGAATTAGAGAAGGCAATTACCAAATTCATTTGGAAGGGTAAGTGCACCGAATAGCCAAAAGCATTCTAAAAATGAAGAGCGATGTGGGAGGAATTTCACTGCCTGACCTTGAAATAAATTACAAAGCTACAGTGGTCAAAACAGCATGGTACTGGCATAAAGATAGACACATCAATCACTCAGATAGAATTGAGAACCCAGAAATAAACCCTCACCTACACAGTTAAATGGTTTTTGACAAACCTATCAAGTCCATGCTAATGGGAAAAAACAGTCTCTTCAACAAATGGTGTTGGGAGAAATGGATATCTATAACCAAAAGAATGAAAGAGAACCCCTATCTCATCCTCTATACAAGAATCAACTCAAAATGGTCCAAAGATCTAAATATAAATGCCAGGACAATAAAACTACTAGAAGAAAATGTAGGGAAACATCTTCAAGGCCTTGTAGTAGGTGCTAGTTTCTTGGACCTTACATCCAAAGCACATGCAACAAAAAAAAAATTTATAAATGAGACCTCTTCAAAATTAAACACTTTTACACTTCACAGGACTTTGTCAAATGGGTGAAAAGGCAGCCAATTCAATGGGGAAAAATTTTTGGAAATCACATATCTGCTAAGGGTTTAATATCCAGGATATATAAAGAGATGTTACAACTCAACAATAAAAAGACAAATGACCCAATTAAAAAATGAGCAAAAGACTTGAATAGACATTTGTTCAAAGAAGAAATACAAATGGCAAAAAAACACATGAAGAAATGCTCAACATCACTAATGATTAGGGAAATGCAAATCAAAACTACAATGAGATATCATTTCACACCTATCAGAATGGCTACTATTAAAAAGACAGAGAACTACAAGTGTTGGAGAGGATGTGGAGAGATAGGAACACTTATTCATTATTCGTGGGAATGCAGAATGGTATAGCCACTGTGGAGGACTGTTTGGCAGTTCCTAAAGAAGTTGAAAATGGACTTGCCACTTCACCCTGCAATACCACTACTGGGTGTATACGCAGAAGAACTGAGAGCAGTGACACAAACAGACATCTACACAACAATGTTCATAGCAGCATTGTTCATGATTGCCAAAAGCTGGAAACAACCTAGGTGTCCATCAACAGACAAATGGATAAACAAACTGTGGTGTATTCACACAATGGAATATTATGCAGCTGTAAGAAGAAATGAAGTCGTAAAGCATGTGACAACATGGATGAATCTGGAATACATTATGTTGAGTGAAGCAAGCCAGACACACAGACACACAAGGACAAATACTGTATGACTGCATTACTATGAGCCAAATATATTGTGTAACATATTGTTTGCTTCAATAAAAACAAGCAACTACATGCAAGAGAGAGAGAGAGAGAGGGAGGGAGGGAGGGAGGGAGGGAGGGAGTCAAAGAACAGTGGTAGCTACTTAACAGTAAATTCCTAGGCAAGAGAGAGAACCTGATCATCAGAGTAAACTCAGTATCAGAATAGATGCCTAGACATAAGCAAAAACTTACAAGCCATACTAAGAGAAAGGATGATATGACTCAGGTAAAGGAACAAATCAAAGCTCCAGATGAGACACAGGACTTGAAAGAGCTAATCAATGAAGTTCATACAAATCTCCTAAATCAAATCATGGAGTTGAACAACAGCATGGCTAAAGAAATAAAAGACATTAAAAAGACACTGAGTGAGCACAAAGGAGAAATTGAAATCTTGGACAGAAAAATAATAGTGCTCATGGGAATGAAAAACATAAATGTCTTCCCACTTATTTGCTGCTATTGTCTCTCAGTGATATGAGCAGTTATACGCATGGGATAAAATAATACTGGGCTATTGTAAATTGATATGGAGTAACCATTTCATCTCTTCTGCATGGTCTAGACATTGTAAAAACAACAACAACAACAACACAAGAAGTGAGATTAAAAATACAGTAGAGGGGAGTAGATGTACCTCAGTGGTTGAGCATCTGCTTCCCATGTACGAGGTCCTGGGTTCAATCACCAGTATCTCCTAAAAAATTTACAGTAGAGACATACAACAGCAGATAGAAATCATAGAAGAAAGAATCAGCAATGTAGAGGAAAGAAAAACTGAAATTGATGAGGAAGAATTAAGAGAGAAAATGGAAAAAACTGAGCAGGGGCTTAGGGAGTTGACTGATAACATGAAGTGCACCAACATATGTGTTATGGAAGTTTCAGGAGACAAGAACAGAAAAGGGGCAGAAAGAGTATTTGAGGAAATCATGAAAGACATGAATACATGTGTCCAGGAATCACAGCATACTCCAATTAGAATAAATCCAAATAGACCTACGTCAAGACACATAATATACAGAATGCCAAATGCCAAAGATAAAGAGAAAATTCTGAAAGCATCAAGGGAAAAGTGAAACATCACATACAAGGGATGTCCAATAGACTTCATGAGGATTTATCTTCAGAAACCATGGGGCAAGAAGGAAGTGGTATGATATAATTAAGGTGCTGAAAGAGAAAATCTGCCAGCCAAGAATTCTTTTTCTGGCAAAAAGGTCCTTCAACTATGACAGTGAGCTTAAAATATTCACAGAAAAACAGAAACTAAGAGAGTTCATAATCAAGGCTCAAGCTCTGTAGGAAACACTAAAGGGAGTTCTGCAACCAGAAAAGACAAGAAAGAGAGGCTTGGAGGAGAGTGTAGAAATAAAGACTATCATAAAGGGTAACCAGAAAGGTAAAAAGATGGATAAAAATAAGATATGACACATGAAAGCCAAATGATAAAATGATTGAAGTAAGTAAAGCCTTTACAGTAATAATGTTGAATGTAAATGGATTATACTCCCCAACCAAAATTCATAGGCTGACAGAATGGATAGGGAAACATGAGCTATCTACTCATATGCTATCTACAGGAGGCTAACCTTAAACCCAAGGGTGCAAATAAACTGAAAGTGAAAGGTTGGAAAAAGGTTTTTCATGCAAATAATAACCAAAAGAGAGCAGGAGTAGCTAAACTGGTGTTAGACAAAATAGACTTTAAGTGCAAAAAAGTGAAAAGAGATGCAGAAGGCCATTATATATTAATAAAAGGGACAATCCATCAGGAGGGAGTAACAATCATAAATATCTATGCACCTAACCAGGGTGCCCCAAAATACACAAAGCAAACTCTAACAAAACTGAAAGGATAAATAGATGTCTCTACAATAATAGCTGGAGACTTCAACATGCCACTCACATCAATAGAAAGAACAAGTAGACAGAAGATCAACAAAGAAACAGAGAACTTGAACAATATGATAAATGAGCTGGACCCAACAGACATATACAGAACAGTGCACTCCAAATCAGCAGGTTTTACAGTCTTCTCAAGTGTTCATGGATCTTTCTCCAGGATAGACCCCATGTTGCATCACAACACAGCTCTCAATAAATTCAAGAAGATTGAATTTATACAAAGTACCTTCTATGATCATAATGGAATGAAGCTGGAAATCAATAATTGGCAGGAAGGGAAATTTTGCAAACATATGGTGGCTAAGCAACACACTCCTAAAGAATCAGTGAGCCAAAGAAGAAATTGCAAGGGAAGTTAGCAGATATCTAGAGAAATGAAAATGAGAACACAACATATCAAAACTTATGGGAGGGAAGTGGCTGTGGCTCAATTGGTTGGGCTCCCATTTACCATATGGGAGGCCCTGGGTTCATTTCCTGGGGCCTCCTGGTGAAGGCAAGATGGCCCATGCAGCGCAGTGAGCTGGCGCAGCAAGATGACCCAACAAAGGGAGACAAGCAGACACAGAAAAATGCAAAGCAAATGGCCACCGAGAGCAGAAGCAGCAAGGGGGGGCGAATAAACAAATAAATAAATACAAATAAATCTTTAAAAAAAAAAAACTTATGGGATACAGTGAAGGCAGTGCTAGTGGCAAATTTATAGCCCTAAATGCCTATATTTTAAAAAAGAGAGAGTTTTTGGAAGATGGCATGGAAGTAGGGAGGCAGAGCTCAACTCTCTTACAAAAACAATGGAAAAAAGGCCAGAAGTGCTCAGAAGGACATGCTTTGGGGGTCAGCAGATGAGGACAGTGCCGTGCAACTCCTGGGAGGGCGAGGGACAGAGCGATGAAGAACCCGAAACAACAAATGTGAGTTACTAAATCCCCATGGTGGCTGCAAAGAGCTTCCATTCCCCACCCTCAAGACATTAAGTGTGGCTCACGACAGCCAACTGAGAGGGGCAACAGACAATTTCCTTCCTGTCAACTGTTATAAGGGAAGATGGAGGGTGAGTCAGAGGCCTTCTCTTCACTAAATTTGGCCAGCAAAGTCCACTTTGAAACTTCACTCTGGCCAGAGCAGAAACACTGGGAAGCAGAGATTGAAAGAAACACCTCCACGGAAAAGTTCACTGGCAAGTGCCATCTGCTGGCCAGTCAGGAATTTGCATGGAGAAAAACTGCTTTCAGGTCTCTCTTAAGCCCCTGGAAGAAAATCTGCACCCCATTAGTGAGTCCCTGGACTGATTTTGATAACTTAAACTGGACAATTTTAAACACTTAGAATAAATTGAACGAAAAATCAAGAAGAGCTGTGGGGGAAAAAAACACTATGCAAGAGAGGGAAATTGACCATTAGAGTAATTCACCAACATATTCAGATGCTTAGACATCAACAAAAAATTACAAGCCATACTAGGAAACAGGAAGAGATGGCCCAACCAAAGGAACAAACCAAATATTCTGAAGAGATACAGGATTTAAGATAACTAATCAAAGATAGTCACACAAATTTTCTAAATCAATTCAAATAATTGAAGGAAAAGATGACTAAAGAGATAAAGGACATTAGGAAGAAGACACTGGGTGAGCATGAACAATTTGAAAGCATGCAAAGAAATGTAACAGAGCTTAGGGGAACGAAAGATGTGATAGATGAAATTAAAAATACATTAGAGGCACATAAGAGCAGATTTAAATTGCTCAAAGACAGAATTAGTGATTTTGATGGAAGAACATATGAACTGGAAAAGATAGGAGAAGAAAAAGAGAAAAGAGTGGAAAAAAATGGAACAGGGTCTCAGGGAATTGAATGACAATGCTAAACGCACAAACATACATGTTTTCGGTGTCCCAGAAGAAGAGAATGGAAAGGGGGAAGAAGGAATATTTGAGGAAATAATGACCAAAAATTTCTCAACCCTTATGAAATGTAAATATCAATATCCAAGAAGGACAATGCACCCCAAACAGAATAAATCCAAATAAACCTACACCAAAACACCAACTTTTAAGAATGATAGTGCAAATATTCTCACTGTCCTGATTTAGTGATAATCAGGGTAGGCTAAAAATTCGTTATTAAGAAACCATGCATGTGTCCCCAGACCTAGTTTTTCTCCCTAGGTCTGGTTTTTAGAATGCTGGTGATAAACTAAGGCTGACCATCCTGTATGGGAAAAGACTGTAACTTTGCGTATCTTTGGTTGACCTTGAGAGATATAGCAAGGGGACAGATGTGGCTCATGTGGCTGGGCATCCGTCTCCTGTATGGAGGGACCTGGGTTCAATCCCCGGGACCTCCCAGTAAAAACAAAAAAAAAAAAAGAAAAATATAGAAGTCACATGGGCCACCAGGCCCCGTGCACAGGTGTGCCACCAGGCCCCACGTGTGCCGCCAGGCCCCACAAGTGGGTGAGCCACCAAGCTCCACAAGCCATGCAGCAGGATGATGATGTAACAGGAGAGTGACACAAGGGAGAGCCAAGACACACCGAAAAACCAGGAACTAAGGTGGCACAGGTGGTAGGATACCTATCTCCCACATTGGAGATTCCGAGGATCGAATCCCAGTGAAGACAGGAGGAGAAGGATGAGAAGAGAGGACAGGAAATGGACACAGAGAGTAGCCCAGTGAATGGACACAGAAACAGAAAAAATGGGGGAGGGGGTAAAAAATGGATATAAATAAATAAATCCTTTAAAAAATGTATAGGGGAGGAAGATATGGACTATAGTTAGTAGTAATACTTTGATGATGCTCTTTCATGATTTGTTAACAAATGTTTCAACATTGCAGGGTGTTTGTGGGGTGGGGGTGGGGTGATGTGTGGGAGCCCTGTATGATATTATGCATGTTTGTTTTGTAAGATCACGATATTTACTGAAAACTTATGGTTTATGTATGTTCATGTATGAATGATATACTTCAATAAATTATTTTTTTAAAAAGAATGATAAATATCAGCAGTAAAGAGAGGGTTCTGAAAGCAGCAAGAGAAAAGCAAAACAACACATACAAGGGAAACTCAATAAGATTAAGTGAAGACCTCTCATCAGAAATCATGGAGGTGAGAAGAAGTGGTATGATGTGTTTAAGGTACTGAAAGAGAAAAACTGCCAGCCAAGAATTCTGTGTCCAGCAAAACTGTACTTCAAAAACAAGGGTGAGTTTGGAGTCTTCACAAATGAAAACTGAGAGAATATGTTACCAAAAGACCAGAATTACAAGAGATACTTAAGGGAGTGCTGCAACCTAAAAGGAAAAAACAAGGGCAAGAGACTTGGAGAAGAGCCATGATATATAAAGAGATATTACAATTCAACAATAAAAAGACAAACAACACGATTAAAAAATGGGCAAAAGACTTGAAAAGACAATTGTCCCAAGAAGAAATACAAATGGCAAAAAACACATGAAAATATGTTCAACATCACTAGCAATTAGGGAAATGCAAATCAAAGCAACAATGAGATATCTTTCACACCTACTAGAATGGCCACTATTAGAGTCCAACAAGTGTAGAAGACAATATAGAAAGATATGAATGCTTATTCACTGTTGGTGGGAATGTAGAATGGTACAGCCACTGTGAGGATTGTTTGAGAGCCCCTAAGGAAGTTGAATATAGACTTTCCATGTGACCTGGCAAGACCATTACTAGTATATACCCAGAAAAAAATGAGAGCAGTGACATGAACAGACATCTGCACACCAATGTTCATAGCAGCATTATTCACAATTTACCAAAAGATGGAAGCAACCCAGGTGTCCATAAGCTAATGAATGAATAAACAAATTGTGGCATATATACATGATGGAATATTATTAGGCTGTAAGAAGAAATGAAGTCATGAAGCATATGACAACATGGATGAACCTGGAGGACATTATGTTGAGTGAAACAAGCAGACACAAAAGTACAAATATTGTATGATTGCACTATTATGAACCAAATAAATTCTGTAAACTCACGGAGTTATTACTTAGACTATAGGTCACCAGAAAATAGAATGAGGTTAGAGAATGGAAACCTGAGGTTTAATCTGTGCAGAACTGGTAAAAAGGTTGTTTGTAAATCTTTGGAAATGAATAGAAATGGTGAAAGCACATCATAGTGTTTGTAATAGCAGAGCTATTATCAGGTATGACAGTGGTTGAAAGGTAAAGTCTTAGATCATGTATACTACTAGAAGGAAAGCTAAACAATGAAGCATGGGGCTGTATAACATTGTGAAAACTCATGTGAAATACGAATATGGGTGATATTGTATATATAAGACTATTTCAAAAAATATAAATACAAATAAACTAGATAGATGGAAACAGAATAGCAGCTATGTGCAGCAGGAGAAACAGAGAGAGATTGATAAAAGGCCACCTACTCAATGAGAAAAAATATTTGGAAATCACACAACCAACTAGGGTTTACTATCCATAATATGTAAAGAGATCCTATAACCCAACAATGAAAAGACAAATGACCAGATTAAAAAATAGGCAAAAGACCTGAATAGACATTTTACTAAAGAAGAAATACAAATGGCAAATAAACACATGAAAAAATGTTCAACATCACTAACGATTAGGGAAATGCAAATCAAAGCTACACTGATATCATTTCACACCTACTAGAATGGCCACTATTGAAAAAAAAACAAAAACGACAAGTGTTGGAGAGGATGTAGAAAGATAGAAACAGTTATTCACTGTTGGTGGGAATGTAGAATGGTAGAGCCACTGTGGAAGTCTGTTTGGCAGTTCCTAAGGAAGTTAGATATAGATCTACCATGTGACCTGGCAATACCACAACTAGGTATATACCCAGAAGAATTGAGGACAGTGACACCAACAGACATCTGCACATCAATGTTCATAGTGATGTTATTCACAATTGCCAAAAGATGGAAACAACCCAGGGGTCCGTGAATGATGATTGGATAAACAAACGGTGATATATACACATTGTGGCAGTTTGATATTGTTTGTGAATTCCAAAAATGGATATTGGATTATGTTTGTAAACTGGTCTGTTCCTCTGGGCATATTAGATTATATTGGATTCAGAGGTTTCACTTTTACTTGATTAAATAATGATTAAGGCTTTGATTGTGCCACATCAGTAGGACATTGCATCCCTGCCTCCTTGGTGGGTGGGGACTCACAGAGAAACCGCACCGCAGAGAACAGAGTTTGGAGTTTTTGAGCTGGAGCCTGGGAAGTAAACACATGGGAGACAAACACAGAGGAATAGAGACAGCTGTTTAGACACAGCTAGCTATGTGGAGTGAGCAGAGCAGCTGAGCCCCAGGAAAGGGAGACTTATCCCAGCCTACTGCTGATATAGGAAGAAGCTGGGACCATGGAGCCTTAAGAGGAAGAGGAAGCCTGCACGTTGGCAGCCATCTTGCTCCAACATGTGGTAACAGACTTTGGTGAGGGAAGTAACTTACGTGTTATGGCCTGGTAACTGTAAGCTTCTACCCCAAATAAATACTCTTTATAAAAACCAACAGATTTCTGGTATTTTGCACCAGCACCCCTTTGGCTGACTAATATACACATGATGGAATATTATTAGGCTGTAAGAAGAAATGGAAGCATATGACAACATGGATGAAACTGGAGGACATTATGTTGAGTGAAGCAAGCCAGGCGCAAAAGGACAAATATTGTATGATTTCACTATTATGAACTAAGTATAATGGGCAAACTCATGAGGTTAATTGCTATAATATAAATCACCTGAGAATAGAATGTGGTTAGGGAATGGAAAACTGAGGTTTAATCTGTGCAGATTTCATAAAAAGTTGTTTGTAAAAGTTTGGAAATGAATAGAAATGGTGAAAGCCCATCATAGGATATGTAATTAGCAGCACCTAACATATGATAACCATATGATAGTAGGGTTTTTTTTTTCTTTTCTTTTTTTTTTTTTTTTTGAGTAATGAAAATGCTCTGATATTGACTGAAGTGATGAATGCACAAATTTGTGATTAAACCAAATGCCATTGATTTGGACTTATCTTATAGTCCAAAGGTAAGATATGGACTATAGCTTTGTATTACTTTGACAATGCTCTTTCATAATTTGTTATAAATGTTTCACAACAATGCAAGGTATTGGTGATGGGGTGATGCATGGGAGCCCTCTATGATGTTATGCATGTTTGTTTTGCAAGTTCACAACTTTTACTATATACTTATTGTTTATGTAGGTTCATGTATGAATGATATAGTTCAATAAATTTTTAATGAAAAAAAAATTCTATCAAAGCAATACAGACTACTTCTAGATTGTATCTGACACCATCTCTATTTGAATAAAGTTCAAATTAGTTTGCTGCCTGTGTTTATTTCATAGATACAAAATTACAAACTTAACTTTAAATTCAGTGTTTCAAATTTACTCATATTTGGCAAAATAGCAAGTGTTTTTCTTTAAAAACAAACAAACAAACCAACCTTGAATAATGGCTACAAAGCTCACTAGATGTCCATAGTTCCCTTTCATTTTTCAGGAACCAACTTCAAATATGATTGCTTTTGCAAAGATTTCCCTTCTGTGTTTGAATGTGTTTTTTTAATTAATTGTGTTATTTTCTGAAAAATCTGTTCTTGTCCTTTGTCAGTTAAGCTATTGTGCTCTCAGCATTTTTCGTATCAATTTATGTGAGCAATTTTGATAATAAATAGGCTAACTCTTTGTCTTATATGCTGTAAAAAACATTCTTTTCAAATCGAATTTTATTTTTTACATACATAAGTTTAAAACATTTTAAGTGGTCGAATAGGTCTATATTTCTTTTAACTTAGTTCTTCAACTATATTTTCTTTTTTTTTTTTCATTTTACTTATTTTTATCTCTTTGAAGTACCTTGAGCTTATTTTGGCATGATTTTGGGTGAGGACTGACATCATTTTTACTTTTCTAAAATTTTAATAATTATTCCAACATCACCTTTTGCATATGCCTTCCTTTTTTCATGTGACATGTGATTATGTCTCCTTCAGAAAAATTGTAGTCTTATGGAACTCTGCTGCTCTGTAGCCAAGGTCTATATACAGGTTCAGACCATTTCCAGAAAGATCTGAATTTTATTCTTAGCAGCTTTGAACATGGTCTGAGTTCAGAGGATGAAAAGGTATTTCTTTATATTTTCTGTGGGTCATCCCTCAGTCAGACTGGAGACAGCTTAGGAGGGTCACTTAAAAATCTTCCCTCCTTGTTCTTATTTCCTTTGCCATCCACCAGGGTCCAGACTCCATTTTGCTACCATTTCTGGTGGCTGAAGCTTGTGAAATCATTTACTCTTTGCTTCTGAGGCAGGTAAGATTGTTTTTCTTCCCAGCAGGGCAGCAGGTTCTTTCTTTCCTCAGGGAGCTGGTGGTTGTGGAGTTTGGAAATAGCTGCTCTGGAGAGTGGAAGAGGGAGTTGAAATATATCACAATTTCTGGGTAGGCCTGAGGACCATTTGAGATTGGTGACCACAAATTTATGGTGGAACCCAGCAGCCCATTGTGTGAGTATGTTCAGTAGCAATGGGAGAGTCTTAAATACCTTTGTATATGGAGAAAAAACAAGCAGAGTGGGAGAGGCTGAGATAAGAGGAGAAATGGAGAAAGTGGGAAGATATCTGCTTCAGAAAGCAGATAAAAAGGATTAGCCTTGGAAAAGAGAGAAAACTCATCACCTTCTGAGGAGACTGGAAAGGAAAGGGAGGGTGTGTGGGGGGGTGTTGGGGGTAGCATGTACAGGGTGATGGTTAGGTTCATGTGTCAATTTGGCTGGGTAATGGAGCCCAATTGTTTGATCAAGTGAGCACTGGACTAATTGTTACTGTGAGGCCATTTTGTGGACTAAAATCATTGGTAAGCTGATTGCATCTATGGCTGATAACATCTACAATCAACTGAGAAGACTGCCTTCTACAATGAGAGAAGTCTTATCCAATCATTTGGAGGCCTTAAAAAGAAAAGTGATGATTTCAGCAGTCAGAAGAGAGAGTTTTCATCTCAAATTCAGCCAGCAAGCTTCTCCTGGGGAATTCATTGAAAATCTTCATTGGAGTTCCCAGCTTGCAGCCTGCCATATGAAATTTGGAATTGTGCATCCCCACAGTTGTGTGAGACAATTTCATAAATTCTCAAAATAGCTATGGGTATCTCCTGTTAGTTCTGTTTCCCTAGAGAACCCTGACTAATATAGCACAAAACAGAAAGAGTGACTGACAAGTCACAGTGCCCTGCCTCTTATTGTGGAAGCAGAAATGAGGACACCTCTCTCCCTAACCTCATGACCCAGGGTCTGCCAATTTGATGCTTACTTGGGACTTTGAATGTGGAACAAGTGACACAATGTAGCTGTTTATGGCAACTGCAGAGATGCCTGCTGAGATGGCAGCAGTCTCTGGTGTCCCAGTGTCCCTCCCAACTGCCATGGCTAAAAGATGGTTTTAATTACTTCCTCCTCCTTGGTTCTCTGGAACTGCATTAGTTCCAGCTAATTTTCCAAGTCTGGTCCTCAGGCCTCATGCCAATATTGTAAACCTCCACTATCCTTCTGTTCTAATAGCCAGAGTCCATTTCTGTCACCTGCACCAAGAACCCTGACTCATGCTTTGGCATTAAGCAGAGAGGGGTTGAATCTTAGTCCTGGTACTAACAGTTTTGTGGCCTTGAACAAGATACTTAAGCATTATGAGCCCTGATTTTTCTCATTTTGTAAAACTATGCATAATAATATATAGCTTGCAGGGTTTTTAGAAGCAAATAATAAATGTAAAATGTCCTTAATTGTACCTGAATTTTGTAAAGTCTTGAAAAAGGAGATTGGTTCTTTTACAAAGTGCTTCCTCAAGTAGAATCTCATGTGACCTTCACAACAAAGCATGGCAGATATTCCTATTTTATGGATTTGGAAACTGAGATACAGAGAGGCAAGGTGACATCCTCATGCTCACACAAGGAGGGAATACAGCTGGGATTTAAATCCAGGTTTTCTAATCCAAGTTCTCCCTAGAGCCCGGCTAAATGCTTGTAGATGGATGTGAACGTTGTGTTGGGTGTTCATGGAAACCTTTGGGGAAAGGTCATTTGGGGGCAGGAATTTGGAACCTATGACCAGTGAGATGCATTTTAATCCTATGATTATCGGGAAGACGATGAGAGTGATGTCTGTCTAGTGTCTATGTCCAGGTCAAAGAGAAAAGAGAAGCAAGAGAGAGTATGGAGTAGAGGACAGAGAAGAGAATCAGTGCCCTGAAAGCATCTGAGAAGCAAGAATATGGAATTGATTGACCAAATAAGCATTTCAAAGAAGTCAAAGAGAATGAGAACTGGGGAGTGGATGTAGCTCAAGTGGTTGAGTGTCTGCTTCCCATGTATGAGGTCCCGAGTTTGATCCCTGGTACCTCCTATAAATAAAACAACAAAAAAAATGAAGAAAACCAACTCTCATTGGGGAGCAGATGAAGCTCAGTGGTTGGGCGCCTGCTTCCCCTGAACAAAGTTCTGGGTTCAATCCCCAGTACCTCCTTAAAAAAGAGAGAAAGAGGACTGAGAATAGACTTCTGCATGTGACTACAGAAAAGTTACCAGTATTCAAAGACTCCATGATATTCCCCAATCTGCTTCCCCAGACTCATTTATATCATCAAATTGAGAAATATTTTAAAGCATTTGTTTCATTCACAAAAGTAGACATAAGTAAATAGTATAAAGTTAATGATACCTTTTATTAAACATACTATATTATGCTTTTCACTAATTACCATTAATCCTCTAAATGGTAGCATTCCCAGAAATGGAAGAATATATTAATAATAATTTCTAAAATCACCCCATAAAGATGATTGCAGTTGCCGATTTTTCTATTGATCACAGGAAAAAGGGAATAGCTTTTCTGCTATATGTAAGGACAGAATTAGAACACACACACAAAAATCCAGCAATACAAGTAATGTGAAGCTATTTCATTAATATACGGGAACAGGAAGTATATAATACTGGTGAGTGGTTCAGTATAAATGAGAATAAATTCCATGGCTGATGGGTGCACTCAGCAGTAAAGTCATAAGTTAAGGCAGAGCCCATTAGATTTGCACTTAACTTTGGAGGTCAATCAACACAGACAAGAGAACATGAAAAAATCCTATGTGGTGCTTTGCATAGTCTCCTGTATGTTTTTTGGGGATAATGATGACAATTTGTTTTCTTTATGACAATGAAAAAGACATCACATGGAAAATATAATGTTATTCTACTTTTGCTAAATTTTTTTTAGTGAATGTCATAAACACTCAAAAAAGGTAGAGGAAGAGAAGAAAAGCAAAGGAAGCTTTTGCGTCTAAAAGTGATCTTGGTGGGTGTGCCAGTTATCAATTTATTGCTGCTCATATCCAAATCCACCCTTCATGACCTGTCCTGAGATAATGGGATGGACCCTTTAAGTACTTGTCCTTTGCAGTGAGCACTTTGTTGGGCTTTGTCAATAGAGGGTGCTGGAAGGACACTGCAAGAGGAAAGAGCTTCTTCCGGTTCTGATTCTTCCATTTTATTTCCTCTCGCTCCTATAGTGTGGTTGCCAGAGGCGCATGGTTGTCTAGCAAGATTAACAAGTATTTTTCTTAGTTATGCAGAGAGGGGTTGAATCTTAGTCCTGGTACTAGGGCACTCTGCCCCAGCCATGTACTCAGAGCCTACTGTCCCTGACAAGCTCGCAGCCCCAGCACCGACATGGTGACCACCTCTCTGTGGCCCTCCTGATGCATGTCTTGATTACCTCCGACCCAGTGATGCCCTGCTGGTGAGCAGGCTCCTGACGCCCGGACTCCCTCTGCATGTCCTCACACCAGCCTGTGCGAGCTTATCCTGGTGTGGTGCTTCCTGCTTGCTCAGCACCTGTGGACCAGCCCAGGGCAACCCAGGGAACTCTTCTGCCATCCAGGGGGCTGCAACCACACCTTCCCTTATGATGTCTGACCCCCCGCCTTGGGGAGATGCCCCCTTTTAAGTTGCTCTTTCCTTTGTTACTCTCTCTCAGTCCTGGGGTAGTCTTTACAATTCTCTCTACAGTTAGTAATTCTTTATATTAAACTTTCCCTATTCAAGCTACTGGGTGATTTCTGTCTCCTGAATCAGATAGTACATATGCAAATATAGTCATTTCGCTTCCCTACTTAAAACCTGTTTTAGATTGCTAAAAGCTGCTGGGAACAATATACCAGAAATGGATTGGCTTTTACAATGGGGATTTATTAGGATAAAAGCTTATAGTTCTGAGGCTGTGAAAGTGTCCAAAGCAAGGCATCATCAGATCTTTTCTTCCCAAGCTGCAACTGTAGGCAATCAGGCACATGGCGGTGTCCGTTCCTCTTTACCCTCTCCTCCAGGCCTTTTTGCTTTCAGCTTCTGGCTAAAGTGGCTTCTCTCAGCTTCTGTGTTCCTCTCTGTCTCTGCAGCCTTTTTCTGTATGTGCAGCTTTTTATTTCTCTGTTTATAAAGGACTCTAGTTAAAGGACTAAGACCCACCCTGGGTCTTGCAATTTAATCAAAGGCCCTTAAATGAAGTAATTTAATCAAAAGGTTCCCCCTCCCACCACCAAAAAAAGATCCCACCTACAATAGGTTTATAGGCACAGGAATGGATTAGCCCTAAGAACATGATTTTCTGGGGTCCACAAAAGCTTCAAACTGCCACAAAACCCTTTTGTGATTTCATAACACTTCTAGGATACAGATTAAAACCCTACAGTCTCATCCCATATAAGACTTTTCTTACTTCCAGCTTCATTTACCCCCAGTCTCTTCTTTCTCCACTGCACTTGGCTGTACCAGCCTGTTTTCAGTTCCTGCAACAAAACCCCTTGCAACCTCAAGATTTTTTTTTTTTTTTTTTGAGGGGAAGTGGGTCTGGATTACTCTTCTCCTCATGCTTCCTGCTTAAAATTTTTTCAGTGACTCCCAATACCTTTTAGAGAAAGTTCTGAATACTTTATTTTAGCCAACC
>JAQZBX010070570.1:0-15393 GCA_029593785.1 Cabassous unicinctus
AAAATATAGTCCAAAAGCACAAGATTTGTCTGGACATTCCATGTAACATAATACTATTCTATTATGCTTATGCCAAAATATTAATTGAACAGATTAGCAAGAAGTTGCAGGAAAGTTGGCGTGCTTGATAAGACCCTCCCACTCTGGAGGGTGAAAGATTAACTCTGTGAAGAATCAGGGACATGCCATCTTATAAAATTTTTTATCGGTCCAGTGGCCTGGGGGATACTGAGCCATTTTTCCTAAAGTAAAGGAAAATTTGTTTTATCTCGTATTTCTCACACACTAAAATGGAAACAAAACACCTGGTAGTACTGGACTGACCTGCTTAGTGACATGAAAGACTGGAAGATTTAAGCTAGGCTTCGAGCAGGAAAAGCTGAGCAGAAAGTCTAGGCTGCGGTATAATCAGCCCTGCCACTGGGGCCATGTGACCCAGCAGGATTCTGTAATACTAGAGAAATCTGTGATGAGAAGGCACCATATGAAGTTTATGGAAAGCCCCAATAAAAGAATTATAATATAAATCCTTAGGATTTAATAGCAAAGCCATGCCATCAGCAACAGAGAGCCCTACACCATAAGACAAAACAAAACAAAACAAACAAACAAACAACAAAAACAGCCCCTGATGTGCTACATCCTCTGATAGAAATAAAGTATCTAATCATGGAATACTAAGTGAACATGTGGCCACAGCTGCTCCTCATGAACTTGAGTTCGTATTAGACCAACCACATCAAAACTTGGGTTAAGTCAGCAACTTAGTCAAAGCAAAACAGAAGTACATCTGGGACGAAACATGAGCAGTGCCAGAGGGCATAAGTTAGCTGCATGCTCTGCTGGCCCAGACCCCCATGTCTTCTACCACTGTTGCACTGACACCTCTTCCTCATCTCATACCTATGGCTACAACGGGTATTCTAACTGTCAGAAGAAGAAAAAGGCTGAGTTTGTTTCATGCATGAACTGGCTCAGTATATAGATGCACACAATAAATGGACTTCTGCTGTATTACCACCTCATTCAGTGGTGGCTTTGAAAGAGAGTAGTGAAAAGGAAATACTTCCAATGGGCAGAGCTTTGAGTGTGCACCTGGTTGTCTACTTTGTGTGTAAATAGAAGTAGCCCAATATATGAATATTCATAGACTCTTAAGCAGTGGTAAATGGCTTGGCTGGTTGATCAGATGCAGAGGAGAAGAAAGATTGGAAGACTGTGACCAAGAAAGACTGGGAAAGAGCATGTGGTTGAACTAATGGGTGTGGAAAAAAAGTGTGCAAATCTTTATATCTCAAGTTAATGCCCTCCAGAGAGCATCCATCAAGTAAACAAAATGATTCAGCCTGTTGATATCAGTTAGCTTTATCAGTGTATGCACAATGGGCTTATGCAGGAAATCACCCTGGTGGCAGGAATGGAGGTTCTGTATGGGACCGATAGCATAAGTTCCCATTGTCCAAGGCTGGTCTATCTGCTGCCAATACTGAGCATCCAATTTGCCATCCACAAAGATCAATGCTGAGTATCCAAGATGGCACACTCCTTCAAGGAAACCAACTATCTTCCAGTCTCAATCATGACTGGATTGGACATTCATTACAGGTATGGGTTTGCTTTTCCTTCATGCAGGGAATGAACTACAACTAATACTAAATGGCAACACAGTACTCAGCATTACATCCCATTGGACAAAAGGACACATTTTACAGAGAAAGAACTGCAGCAGTGGGCATATGACTTTGAAATTTACTAGTCCTATCATATACTGCATCACCCAGACCCTACCAAACTGATAGAATGATGGAATTGTTTGAAGATGCAGCTGCATGACAGTTTGTAGATGATATATTGTGAGGTTAGGGTTCCATATTTCAGAATATGGTCCTCACTCTAAATTAATGACCATAATATTATTCTGTGTCCTGAAAATAGGATACATGAGTCTAGGGAAATGGGGCTGAAATAGGAGTGTTTCTTCCAGTGACCCATAGGGAAATTTGTACCTCCCATCTCTGCAAATTTAGGCTATATGGTCTGGAGATCCTGGAACCCAGAGGGAAAATGCAGCAAGAGCCCATTAAAAAGGCATTTCTGCCACCTAGTCACTTCAGGCATTTATATAAAGTGACATATAAAGTAACCAGCAGAAAAGGAAAAATGTTCACCACACTGGCAGGATTAAATGACATAGATCATAATAAAAAAGAAGAACTGCTGTTATATAATGAAGGTAAGAGAAAATATGCTCAGCACCTAAGTGGTACACAGGGGCATCTTTTGATACTCTAGTGTGGTGCTCCAGTTTTTTAAACTATCAGCTTTATTAAGATAAATTTATACACAATGAAAAACACCCATTTTAATTGTAAAGTTATATGAGTTTTGACAAATGTGTACACACACATAACCACTACTACAGTCAAGCTTTGGTATTTCCATCACTCCAAAAATTTTCCACATATCACTGCATTCAGTTCTTTCTTCCCATCCCCATCCCTTAGCAAACATTGATCTATTTTTGACACTATAGTTATGTCTTTTTCAGAGTTTCAAATAAACTGAATAATATAATATGCAGTGTTTTATGTCTGGTTTCTTTCATTTATCCTAATGCTTTTGAGATCCATCTATGTGGATGTGTGTATCAGTAGTTTGTTCCAGTTTTATTACTAAAGAGTAGTCCATTATATGGATATACCACAATATACCTTTCAACAATTGGTGGACATTTGGATTGTTTCCAGTTTTTGACTGTTAGCATTCATGAACAAATACATGTAGATGTGTTTTCATTTTCTTGGATAAATACCTAAGGGTCTCCCCAGTCAATGTTGGTGGTAAATGGACAATGTAGTCACCAAGACATGAGAAGCTCTGATCCCTCAAGGATAAAGTCTAGGTTACCCCCCAAATAAGACACCAAGGGAAGAACTGTTAGCCTAGAGTGAGAAGAATGTAAAAGGGGTAATAACGAAAGGAGTTAATGAATATCAGTGATGATCTTCAGACCAGCTACAGTATCAGGGTCTCACTAACCTTCCCTTTGATTATTTCCCCAAAGAAACAGACCAAACAAAATCCTGAAGTTGCTGTTTCAGGATAGGAAACTGACTGTATGAGGCAAGTAGCTTTGATTGATGAAAGAAGTAGACTGGTCTCAGGTGCTTTGTTAGACCACCCAGGCTCCCGTTCAGGAAAGAGGCAGTCATTTTTCCAGCTTCTAGTAATGTTGGCTGCTGATGGTTAACAGGCCACATCTCTCTGGTGATTGCCTTCAGCCAAAGGATAAATTTTACTAAAGCTTACTCCTTGTCCTCTGGGGCAGGCCAAACCCAAAGTCTAGCTAATGCAGGAGTACAGTCCCAGCCTTGCCTCCTGCAGTCTTCAGTGCAACTGTGAAATGCGATCCTAGCTCTAGAGCTCCCTCCGGAGCTCTCACTGACCTTTAAGAGAAAGGTTGGTGAGATCAACTACAGCACCCACTGCTGCAGTTGGCCTGAAGGCCACAACTGGTATTCATTATCTCTCTTCCTTACTACCCATTTTACATTCCTATCATTCTAGGATAGAATCTCTCATGAGTTTTGTATGCACTTCTATTTCTGACCAATCCTTCTCTTATTGCCTTAAGTGTTTTTCCTCAAAGTATGCCTGTAGTAAACCTCCTGCAGGGAAATCTCTGCAAGCATTTTTCCCCAGGAATCTGATCCTAATATTCTATCTGACTTAGGACATAGTAAGTGGAAAATCTTAAGCAAGTGATAATTTGCTTATTTAGTCAGTGTTACTACTCTCATAAAATAACACTTGTTTTGCAGAACTCTAAAGTTTTTGAGGTGAGCTGGGATTTGGGGATTAAGCACAAGAAATATTCTCAAAACTTCTCAGGCAAGGTCATCACTTAAAATGTAGAAAATTGTTTAACCCTTAGATATTTGACCTTGTCATTTGAAAAAAAGAATCAAATCCAGTTTTGGAATAGTCTAATAAAGAATTTAATCTTATATCATGATATCATATTTTAGTTATTTTATGAGTTATTTCTAAGTTCTTTAACTTAATTTTAGTTATTGAAATACAATCAAATTCTGCACACAAATGCATTCATCAATTTATTTTCTATTGGTGATTAGTCTAGCATTGTAAATGTTTAACTGAAAGAAACAAAAACATCATATAAACAGCATAATTGCAATAGTGAAAATCAGACCTATGACAACATAAGACAGGTTACACAAAGTGTCCATCTTTGTTGAAACAATAGACACTGTTTTATTTTTAAAAGGTGTTTTTAAAAGACCTTTTCAAGGATAGCAAGTGATATGAAGATATGGTGACCTTTATGCTATTTAAAGCAAAATGTTTTCCACGGGTACCAGGCTCTTTTCTTAATTGTTCAAGATCTTGACTTCACCTGTCTGACTCTTGAATAGATATTGCATTCCTGTAACTGAACAGAAAAAAAGGAAAAGAAAACACTTTGTTAAATTATTTCTAAGAACTTGAATGATTTTAAATACTGGACGTATAAGTTTGAACAATAAAAGATAATAGAAATGGAAATATTTGTATAATGTTAATATTTGTGATTAATCATTGGTTCAGTAGCTGTATATATGTTTCAAATAAATTAGATTGATCATGGCAAAATTCAGAAGCAATCCCTTGGCATATCATTCACTAATAACTAACAATATCTCAAATTTTTTTAACATATGAATAAGTAGAGGGGGGCTAGAGGTTTGGATTAATAAGTTTATTTCCCTTAAAATGTATATTGAATATTTTTTATCACTCCATTTTGTTAATGAATTTTCCCTACTCTCCCCTAATGAAACTGACACATTTATTCTGTGCTCTTGAATATGTATCCTATCTTTTTGAAGAAATCTTTCAACTTTCCCTAAAATCTGCTTACTCCCTCCCCTAAAACCTTAAGAAATTTCTCAGTAGTGAGATAAGCAATAATGAATCCTAGAGCTAGGACATCTCAGAAAGGGTAGGAGAGAAGTGAAATTTTCATGATAGGAAAAAATATACAATTAATAGGTACACATAGGCACACACACAAAATATTGTGAATCATCTAAACCTAATTTCCATTCACACATTCATTCAACAAATACTTATTAGCTATCACCTCAGAGAGGTTAGGATTGGAGATTTTAGAGTCAGGCCACTGGGATTTGAATCTTTTATCTACCACGTAGCCATGTAAACATATACAATTACTTGATCTTTCTCTATCTCATTTCCTTATATGCACAAAATGTCTAGCAAAAATAATACCTACTTCCTATTATGAATGTGAGTATTAAATGAGTCTAGATATATGCCTGGTACATAATAAGTGCTCAATAGCTTGGTAATTTTTGCCAACTGCTGATAGAAGGGAAGTTCTCTCTTTTTGTGTATAATGCCACGTTCAGCTACTGACCCATAAGAATTTGGAGTATTTAACTCACACATGCCCTGAATGAAGAAATGAATAAAGCAGCAGAATAAGTGGGAATCAAGGAAGAACAAGACAGAGATTGAGAAAACAGTGAATTTAATGAAGGGCATTTAATATGGGAGAGGCATTCCTGGAGTTGGTGGCACTCATTGAATCAGCACCCTTTAGAGCTGTGGTGCTCAATGTCTCTGTAGTATATATTCCAGCAATTTGACATTAGTAATTACTTTTCTTCTTTTCACCTGAAGTGGGAGTAAGCGTCATATTAATGGTAAATTTTGATAGCAAACTTGGCATTCTCAATACATTCCCTTTCACTTACACCCCTATACACCAAGCATGAAATAATAGAAGAGACATGTCACGAGTAAGCACAGAGATGAATCAGTCATTTACTAACTATGGAAAGTCCAGTAAAGTGAGTTGGCACTTATTAACTGAGAGCACTGACTCTACTGTGCTGACTTGAAAAAACTACATAGAAACTGCCATTTGTTATTATAACACCCAAACACACACACACACACACACACACACACACTCATGAAATAGCAGCCCTTTATAGAACAGAATTTTTCAAGAAAAGCTGTACAGTCAGGGAAAGTATCAGGATGGAAACAGGATTAGAAAAAAGCTGTTCCAGGTTATACAGAGGGATACATGGAGAGCTCTGGAAGGATTGTCTCTGGGACAAGATATGGTGGTATTCATAAAAGCACATTATGTTTTGTCAGTAAGAAAATAGAAAGGGAATTAGAACCCTGGAAAACTCAAAAACACTATTATGGGAATTCATGTTTCAAGTATGGAATACACTAAAACATTCCATAATAATAGCGATGGATAGAAAGTATAAATAATGATTAAACCTTGAGGATAAAATGTCCTCCTTCATGAGGCACAGGGCCCATAATACTGGGTCTGTAGAGCAATGGTCTCCAAGAATGGGGGCAAACATCACAGGGGGCATGCAATATAATCCAATGACCATGGGAAGTAAGTTAGGAGTTTTATTTATTTTATATTTTCACATTTTAAAAAATTATAATCTGGCTGTTTTTTATATGCATAGTGTAAGTCCAGTACTTGACACACAGACAGACATTGAATGCATTTAAAAAAAAACATTTTGGAGGAGCATTTGTTCAAAATTTATTTTAAGTAGGGTTGTGCATTGAAAAGGTTTGGAAAGCAATAATATAGCAAATAAAATGGAAGCCTTGCATATTATTTGCCTCTGCAAGAAGGATATGTATACAGTCATAATATAATATGTCTTATTGTTTATTAACTTTCAGAATCAAATTAATAGAATCGAATCATGGTTGCCTCTGTAGACTGAGTCTAAGGTGAGGGGAGGGTGATGTGGAGCAAGGTAGAAGGCAGTTGCTTTTCATGATAAACCTTTCTGTACTATTTCATTTTTATCAGGTCACTCCCAAAAAGACCATTTTTTTTCCTTAAATTAAGTAAAGTTTAGTTTTTTGTGTTCTGATAGTTACAGCATGTGGTATATTAATCATGTGGAACATTAATCAAGGAAGTAGCCAGTAATTCAGACAGACATTTCCCAACTACTCTGGCCATTACAATAAACCAGACTACCTGTTTAAAATGCATACTTCCAAGGTGTTCCTCCTGAAAATTCTTATTTAGCAGATTTGAAGTAGGGCCTAGAATTATAAACATCTTAGATAATTCTTATGCTTAGGCAATCTTGGAAGATATTCCTCTTGAACACTCAATAATTTTTAATAGACACATGGAACTATCATTTTAACGAATTTTCTGTGACATACACAATGCCTATCTAGATTTGTTTGGTAGCATGAAATTTTAATTAACGTGGTATTTTAAATTATATGTTAAGTTCAAAGTATACCATGCATAGTAAAGAACACATATGCTTTATGTGTACTATTTGAAACTCAGTTATGCAATCCTTCTCTCCTCCTACAAACCATTTATTATACTGCCTAAATATTTGATACCTCACTTTAATTGCTATTACCCTTGCTATTGTCTCTTTTACTCTTATACTTATCTATTAACTCCTGCTTTACATTTTTACCTTCATCTTGTAGAATCCCTTTCACCTGTATCTTTGAATGTGACCTACCTACTCAAATCATAAGCCAAGCAGCACTGAACAAGAAGGATATTGGGAGTTTCAATCCCTCTGTACAGTGCAGTGCTTCACAAGTCTGGTTGCAATTTAGAATCACCTGTTGGGCAAATAGAGCTTTTAACACATCCCAACCCTAGTCAATGAGAATTTCTATGAAGAGAGCCCAGGCATCAGCCTGCTTTAGAAGTGTGACACCTCTAATTTACAGATTAGAAAACTGAGATTCAGACACTCTAAATGGATTCCCCAAGATCACGTAGAAGATAAATGGTGAAGCTACGACTCAAATTTAGATCTCTATGATTTCAAAACCCAAGGTTTTTTTTCTCAAAATCTGGATCCCCCAACCATTATCTTACGTATTATTTACTCAATTTTCTATAATTCCAGATAATTTTTCTACTTAGCTTACCATTATACACATGCATTCACACACACAATTTATAAATGAATGTGAGATGGTTGGTGATGGCAGAAAAAGAGTAAAGGACAACTATACTCTCAAACAAATATATTTTGATACTATAAATCTCTTGAAGTTATTTGTCTTGTGCTACTATCCCATCTCTTTCTTTCCCTCTGCTAGAAAACCTCTGGAGAGAATAGTTTATACCTGGTTACCCATTTCTATTAAATCATTAGGCCATTCTAATCTGATATTTTCTTTCTGAAGGTTTTCAGCAATCTCTTAATCACTAAATCTCCTCTGAAACAAACATGATTTTAGTGCCTAATATTTACTTGTCACTGGGAATATAAATTTAACATTTCTTAAGGTCCTCCAAAATGTTTACAGTAAGAAAGGAAAAGAAGCCAATGATTTTGTATATGGTGATAAGTGTTTTAGGAGCACAGGGAAGGCAAGCCCAGTCAAAGTGGGTTATTCAGGGAGTTTAATATATGAGATATCTTGTTTTGGAGGTAGGAGTTAGCTAGTTAAAGAATGATTTAGTGTGTCATAAATGTAATGAACAGAAAGAATATTATAAACAGAAAAATATGCAATAAAATCCTAATGCAAAAGAACGAAAGAAATGGGGAGTTGTGAGTGGTGTTGTATCACCAGAATGAATGGTATATATTTGAGATGGTATATGTCTAAAGCTAGTGAAGTCAAAGGGTTTAACTCATGAGCATTCTTCTTTTCTATAGGTACAAAGTTGGAATTTTTGCAATTTTTGCAATTTTTAAGTTGGCGCCAATCTCAATAGGCAAATATGCCCTAGGAGGTAAAATTGGAATAGTAATATTACCTTCCTCCACATGGTACCATGAAAATTGGAGAGGAGGATGTGTTTTCACACAGGGCCTGAAACTTAGTAAAAGCTCACTCAATTTGTCCATAAATATTTTGTGTTGTTAGATAGTAGCAATGGAGTTAGTACTTGAAGTTGTTGAAGAAAGTATAGAATAGGAAGAGAGTCCAATTAGGAGTCTATTGCCTTGGTAAAGAAAAAAGTGATTAGTAATAGGGCTATTCAGGTGGTAAAGGATCTGAATGAGAGATAACAGAAAGCATTTACAATTGGTGAATTTTCTGAATATTAGTTTCAAGTATCTCAAGGATTCATGAATCACTGTTATTAAGAAAAATTAAACAAGGGCAAGATCGGATGTGGCTCAAGCAATTGGGCACCTGCCTCCCACATGATAGGTCCTGGGTTTGGTTCCTGGTGTCTCCTAAAGAAGATGAGCAGATGCCACAACAAGTATACACTGCAACAAGCATACACCGCAACCAGCAAGATTCCACAACCAGCAGATGCTGTAGCCAGCAGATGATGCAACCAGCAAATGACACAACCAGCAGGGTGCAGAAGTGGCTTAAGTGGTTGGGCAATCACCTCCCACATGGGAAGCCCTGGATCAGTTCCCGGTGCCTCCTAAAGAAGGCCAGTAGACAATGAGCAGACAGACAAGGGAGCCATGGGGAGGGAGGGGAATAAAATTAATTAATTAATTAATTAATTAAGCAAGGGAATTTTGAATAGCAGAACAACTTATAATCATGCACTTGAACCTTGAAGCAATAATGAGCATTTATAATTTCCTTAATTTAAGTGTTGTTTAAGTGTTGCTCACATAATTAAAACTTGACAGTCCATTAATTAATCACACAATAATGCTTCTTCTCAGTCATGTGAAACCTTTCCCATGTCTTTAGTACAATTTATTACAATATAGGAACAGTGATATTATGTTCTGTCTCTTACCAGTATCGATTGCACGTCCATCATAAACTATCGATGGCTGGAAAAAAATCAGAGTTATTATTATTCTATTCTGAATTTGTACTCCTATTTGTAGATATTGACATTATCAATGACCTTATAATGATGAATAGAATTACTACTTTGCAATTCACAAACCCACAGTTCTAATCATCTATACAACAAGACGTATGACCACTAATTAAAATGATTGTCTCGTTTACTCCTATTACTCATGTATTAAGTAAATACTTATAACACATTGTGGGCTTTCTTATAGTGCCATAGAAATTTACTGGTTGATGGTAAAGATTTACTCAGGCTTTCTAAAACACACTAGTCACTCTTGTACTATGCCTCCAGAGAAACTAGAAAGATTTTGCACTATTTTTTTTTATTGACTCTATGAGAAGAGATTTGGAGAAAACAAAATAAAGATATATCTGTAAACTTTCCTTTCCTAAATTGTAGGTCATTGGAGACATTGATAAGAGCCATTTCCACAGAATGATAGGGATCAGCCGCCCACTGGAGTGCATTGAGTAGATATTTGGACATGAGAAACTAAAGAAAGCCAGGATACATAACTCATTAAAGAGTATTGCTAAGAAAAGCAACAGAAATGGTGTGATTACTGAAGGTTGCATAGGGTCAAGGGCGACACATTCAAGAGTAAGACATTTTAGGGCATGCTGAGCAATGTGAATGACCCAGCAGAGAGAGAAATTTTTGATGTAGGAGATAAAATGAAAACTTTCCATGAGAAGACCAGAGAGATGGTTACCCAAAGCATAGCTACAGGAGATAGCCTTATACAGGAGCAGGAACAGTTGTCTTGGACAGGGAGAGAAGAGAGATTATATAGGATCAATACAGGCAGGATTGTGATGTTGGTTTTATGAGTATGAGAGAGTTTTCTAACCTAATTATGTCTGCTTTGTTTATGATATATCACAGTTCAGACTAAGAAGAAATTGAAGTGTTGGAGATTAGAAAAAAGCATAAAACCTATGACATTGTCATTACTAAATGTGGAAAAGTAAATTTATCAGGGACTTGCAGTCAAATGTAGCTATATTGAGCTATCATATGCAAACATAGTCAAAATTCGGAAGTAAGTCCAGGTTATGTTTTCTTCAACAAAAACATACTATTATTTAGGTGCAGGCACAGAGTAGATGATAGTAGGGTTTGATCAGTACTGAGATTTATATCTAAATGAAATGTAAGGAGGGTGATAGAATAAAGAAATGAACTGTTTGCAAATGGAGCTATAATGTTGAACCATGGAATCTGAGGAAGAAGGGAAGCGACACATGAAAAAAGTAATGGATGCAAAAGTAATGATGTAAGATACTCCAGGGTGTTGTTCCCCCCATAGAATCTTTGAACAACTAACAAAAACTGGCACCTAATGGCAGAGGCTCAAAATATATGAAGCAAATCCTGACATATTTGAAGAGAGAAATAGATGGTTCTATATTAATAGTAGGAAACTTCAATACACCACTTTCAATAATGGATAGAACATCTAGACAGAAGATCAATAAGGAAATAGAAGACTTGAACAATACTATAAACCAGCTAGATGTAGAGACAAATTTGAACACATCACCCAACAGGATCAGAATACACATTCCTTTCTAGTGCAAATAAGCCATGCTTCAGGATTGACCACATGTTCGGCTACAAAACCTTAAAAAATTAAAAATATTGAAATCACACATTGTATTTTCTCTGGCCACAATGTAATGAAACTAGAAATCAATAACAGAGGGACAACAAGAAAATTCACAAAAATGTGGAAATTAAGCAACACATTATTAACAAAAAGGTTAAAGAAGAAATCACAAGGGAAATTAGAAAATATTTTTAGGTGAAAGAAAACAATGACATAACATACCAAAACTTGTGGAATATAGCAAAGCAGTACAGACAGGAAAATTTATAGGTCTAAGTGTTTACATTAAAAAGAAGTATGATCTCAAATAAGAGATCCAACATCATACCTGGTGGATCCAAGAAAAGAAGAGAAACTAAACCCAAAGTGAGCAGAAGAAAGGAAATAACAATGATTAGAGTGGAGATAATTGAAATTGAAAATTTAAAAAAATAGAGGATATTAACAAAACCAAAAGCTGTTTCCTTGAAAAGATCAGTAAAATTGTCAAACCTTTAATTAGAATGACAAAGAAAAAAGAGAGAGGATGTGTGACTGTTTGAGATTATTTTTGTGAATCTCAAAAACAGAATGATTATGTTTGTAAACTAATCTAATCTTCGAGGTTTGATACCCTTTGATTATATTGGATTCAGTTGAGTGGCCCTTGATTAAATTACCTGTAAAGACTAGAGCTTTGATTTAACCAGATCAGTAAGGTGTGACTCAGGCTGAGTCCCCGCCTCCTTGGTGGGTTGATGTAAACGGACACACACTCAAGAAGACACACGGGAAGAGAGAGGGCTCTGTCATTTTTGATCCTGGAGCCCGGGGAGAGATAAGCCATTTGCCTGATACTTTGCAGCTGACCTTGGGAAGAGAACAGAACAGCTGAGAAGGTCCAGAAGGAAACAAGTTCTATGACAGGAGAGATAGGAGGTCCTGAGAGTCAAGCCCTATGCCACCCTGCAGCTGAGAGAGAAGAAGTCCAGAGGGGAAGGCTGAATCCTCACAGAGATCATAGATCATCTTGCTTCAACATGTGGCAACTGACTTTGGTGAGAAAGCAACCTTGAGTTGGACTCTTTAAGGCCCTGTAACTAAGGTTTTATCTCAAATAAAAAGTTAACAGCTTTCTGGTACTTTGCATTAACACCCCTTATTACTACCGATACTCCAGAAATAAAAAAGATTATAAGAGGATTCTATGAAGAACTGTATGTCAATAAATTAGACAATCTAGATGAAATGGACAAGTTCTTAGAAACACACCAACGGCCTACACTGACTCAAGAAGAAATAGAAGAACTCAACAGACCAATAACAAGTAAAGAGATTGAATCAGTCATCAAAAACATCCCAACAAAAAAAAGCCCAGGACCAGATGGCTTTACTGGTGACTCATACCAAACATTCCAAAGAGAATTAACATCTATCCAGTTCAAACTCTTTCAAAAAATTGAAGAGGAGGTAACACTTCTTAATTTATTCCATGAAGCCAACATCACCCTCATACCAAAGTCAAATAAATATAGTATAAGAAAAGAAAATGACAGGCTAATATTCCTCATGAATATAGATGCAAAAATCCTCAACAATGTGCTAACAATTTGAATCCACCAGCATATTAAGAAAAAATTGTATGCCATGATCAAGTGGGATTTATCCCAGGTATGCAAGGGTGGTTCAACAAAAGAAAATTGATTAATGCAAAATAGCACATTAATAAAATGAAGGGGACCAAACAGGAAACAAACAAAAAAACATGATCTCAATTGACATGGCAAAGGCATTTGAATTAATCCAGTGCCCCTTATTGATAAAAATCACTCAGAAAACTTTGAATTAGAAGGAAACTTCCTCAACATGATAAAAGGAATAAGTGAATAAACCCACAGTTAATGTCATACTCAATGGTGAAAGAGTGAAAGCTTTCCTCCAAGATCAGGAACAAAAGTCAAGGATGCCCAGTGTCACCACTGTATTCTACATTGTACTGGAAATTTTTGCCAGAACAACTAGGAAATAAAGAGAAAGAAAAGGCATCTAAATTGAAAAGGAAAAAATAAAACCTACCCTATGTGCAGATAAACATGATCTTATATATAGGAAACCCTGAAAAATCCACAACAAAGCTCCTAGAGCTAATAAATAAATTCAACAAAATGGTGGGGTACAAGATCAACAGTGAATAATCAGTATGGTTTCTGTACAATACTAATGAACAATCTGAAGAGGAAGTCAAGAAAAAAATTCCATTTACAATAGCAACAAAAAGAATCACATATCTAAGAATAAATTTAAGGTTATAAAGTAGTTTTACATGGAAAACCACAAAACATTGCTAAAAGAAATCAAAGAAGACTTAAATAAATGAAAGGACATTCCATGTTCATGGTTTGGAAGACTAAATTTTGATAAAATGTCAGTTCAATCCAAAGCAGTTTACAGATTCAACCCAATCCCAATCAAAATTCCAACAGCTTTCTTTACAGAAATGGAAAAGATAATCATCAAATCTATGTGGTAGAATAAGGGGCCCCAAATAACCAAAACCATCTTGTAAAATACCAAATTTAGAGGATTCACACTTCCAAACTTTAAAACATATTACAAACCTACAGTAATCAAACAGCATAGTGCTGGCACAGGAACTGACATATAGACTTATGGAATTTAATTGAGAGTTCAGAAATTCACCCTCTCATCTATGACCAATTGATTTTTGACAAGTGTGCCAAGTCCACTCAATGGGGAAAGTAAGTCTCTTCAACAGTTGGTGCTGGGAAAACTGGATGTCTATATGCAAAAGAATGCAGATGTACTAACCGCGACCTCACATTATGTGCAATAATTATTCAAAAAATATCATAGACTTAAATATAAGAGCCAAAACTGTAAAACTTCTAGAAGAAAATATAAGGAAGCATCTTCAAGGCCTTGTGTTATGCAATGGTTTCTTAGACTTTACACCAAAACCATGAGCAACAAAAGTAAGAAATAGATAAATGTGACTTCATCAAAATTACAACTTTTCTGCATATAGAATTTCATCATGAAAGTAAAAAAAGACAACCTATAGAATAAGAGAAAATATTTGAAAACCTCATATCCAATAAGGGTTTACAATCCAGAATATATAAAGAAATCCTACAACCCAACAACAAAAAGTCAAACAACCCAATTTAAAAATCAATGAAAGACTTGGATAGACATTTCCCTGATGAAGATATGCAATAAGCACAAGCTATACTAAGAAAAAGGAAGATATGACTCAGGCAAAGGAACAAATCAAAGCTCCAAACGAGACACAGGACTTGAAACAACTAATCAATGATCAATCAAATCATGGAGTTGAAGGACAGCATGGCTAAAGAAATAAAAGACATTAAGAAGACACTAGATGAGCAAAAAGAAAAATTTGAAACCTTGGATAGAAAAATAAAAAAGCTTATGGGAATGAAAGACACAATAAGTGAGATTAAAAACGCAATAGAGACATACGACAGCAGATTTGAAATCATAGAAGAGTCAATGATGTAGAGGACAGAGCAGCTGAAATTGAAAAGAGAAAAACAGAAGAACAAAGAATGGAAAAATTTGCACAGGGGATCAGGAAGTTGAGTGATAGCAACATATACATTATGGGAGTTAGAGAAAGAGAAGAGAAGAGAAAAGGGACAGAAAGAGTATTTGAGGAAATAATGGCCAAAAATGTCCCATCTGTCATGAAAGACATGAATATATGTGTCCAGGAAAGACAACTTAATCCAATTAAAATAAATCCAAATAGATCTACACCAAGACACATAATATTCAGAATGCCAAATGCCAAAAAAAAGAGAAAATTCTGAAAGCAGCAAGGAAGCAGTGAAACATCACATACAAGGGATGTCCAATAAGACTTAGTGTAGATTTCTATTGAAAAAAAAAAAAC
>JAQZBX010070571.1:0-15394 GCA_029593785.1 Cabassous unicinctus
AAAGAAGTTGAATATAGACTTGCCACGTGACCCTGCAATACCACTACTGGGTATAAACCAAGAAGAACTGTGAGCAGTGACACGAACAGACATCTGCACACCGATGTTCATAGCAACATTATTCACCATTGCCAAAAGTTGGAAACAACCCAGGTGTCCATCAACAGAAGAATGGATAAACAAACTGTGGTCTATTCACACGATGGAATATTATACATCTGTAAGAAGAAATGAAGTCGTAAAGCATATGGCAACATGGATGAACCTGGAGGACATTATGCTGAGTGAAGCAAGCCAGACACAAAAGGACAAATACTGTATGAATGCGTTACTATGAACCAAATATATTGTGTAATATATTGTGTAACATAGTTTGATCAAAAAAAAAAAAATTTATATGTATCCATTACATTTAATGGAGAAATGTATATATTTATTCATCTGTGTTAACTTTTAGCTTTTAAATGTTTATATTTTCAATTATTAAATGTACAAATAAAGTTAAACAAAAAAAAAGATAAATGGGACCTGATTAAAATTAGAAACTTTTGTGTCTCAAAGGACTTCCATAAAAGTAAAATGACAACCTACAGAATGGGAGAAAATATTTGGAAACCACGTGTCTGGTCAGGGTTTAATATCCAGAATATATAAAGAAATTCTTCAACTCAACAACAGAAAGACAAATAACCCAATTACTAAATAGGCAAAAGACCTGAATAGATCTCTCTCCAAATTAAATACACAAATGGCCAAAAAAGCACATGAAAAGATGCTCAACATCATATCAGGGAAATGCAAATCAAATCACAATGAGAAACCATTGAACACCCACAAGAATGGATATTATTAAAAACAAAAAAAACCCCAGATAATTACAAGTATTGGAGAGGATGTGAAGAAATAGGAACATATTTATTTCTGGTGCTATGTAAAACTATGATGAGATACCATTTCACACCCACTAGAATGGTTACCATTAATAAAATGGAAAATTACAAATGTTAAAGAAGATGTGGAGAAGAAAGAACACTCATTCATGGGTGGTAGCAACATCAAATTGTGCAGCTACTATAGAAGACACATTGGAAATTCCTCAGAAAGTTAAGTATAGGATTACCCGTATGACTTGGCAATCCCACTTCTAGGTATGCACCTTAACAACTGAAAGCAGGGACTTGGACTGATATTTGCACACTAATGTTCATAGCAGAATTATTTACAACTGCCAAAAGATGGAAGCAATCCAAGTGTCTATCAACTGAAGAATGGATAAACAAAATGAGGTATATACACAAAATAGAATACTATTCAGCTGTTAAAAGGAATGAAGTTCTGATACATGCAATAACATGGATGAACCTTGAAAACATCATGTTGAGTGAAATAAGCCAGACACAAAAGGACAAAGATTGCAGGAGAAATATTGTAGGATCTCACTGATAAGAAATAATTAGAATAAGCAAACTCATAAGAGTCAGAATATAGACTATAGGTCACTAGGGGATGCGGTGGGGGGGTAGGGAATAGGGAGTTAAGGCTTAAAGTGTACAGAGTTTCAATTTGGGATGATAGAAATATTTTGGGAATGGATGGTGGTGATGGTAATACAACATTGTAAATGTAATTAATAGCAATGAAATATATATCTGAATGTGTAAAGGGGAAATGTTAGGTTGTATATGGTACTAGAATAAAAATTAAAAAGAAAAAAATCCGTGAAACTATACAACACAGTGACTCCTAAGTTAAACCATGGAATACAGTTAATAATACAATTATAAAAATGTGCTTCCATCAATTGTAACAAATGTACCACACCAATGCTAGGTGTTAATAATAGGGTGGTATGTGGGAATCCTGTTTTTTAATGCATGATTATTCTGTCAACCTACACCTTCTCTAATTAAAAATAAAAAAGGTAAAAATAATAAAAAGTTAAGCATACACAAAAATTAATAGCACAGTAAGAACTGGAAATATATTCAAATAATTGCAAAAGCATACACTTTATGAAATAAATTACTTCATGCAGTTTTTTTGTCTATGGATATTATTTCCATTCTAATCCCAAACTTTATTTATGAAAAATTAATACCAACTTCAAGAAGCTTCAATATCACTTTTATTAATTATAAAACAAAAATTAAGGTATCAGAATGCATATGGCGTACTGTGATCTTGGTTTTGTACATTTATTCATGTGTTTTACATTATTTCAACTTTAATAAAACATACCATATGTGTATCTTTACAATACCTGATACAGATTTAGCTGTCTGGCACTTATACATGTAGTATTAGTTCATTCTGATGCTATGCACTCAAGAGGATGTTAAAAATGATTTGCCTTAAATAACTCCAAGATAAAGATTTATTGAAGCAGTTATGCTCCAGCCACACATTTGTAACAGTTTTATTTTTTCGCCTTAATTGAATGTAAACGTTTGCCAAAAAAATCTAGAAATGAGGTTCTGTTACGTTTTAGTCCAATAAATAATTTTAGCTACGTTTAATGTAGCTTTTTTAAGGCCTTCATACAATTGAAAAATTAAAGTCCAGCATGTTAAAATCCTGTTCATTTATAAAATAAAAAATACAATTTTACAGGTTTGCAGTTAAAAGTTACTGTTCAGAACCTATCATGCATGCAATAAGCTGCAACCCAACTGAAAGTCCTTGGTATTGGCAGTCAGGGCACATCCCGTTGCCAGCAATGTGAGGCATTAAGAAAACACCATGATGTCAGAGGTCTACATTTACATGTATTAAGCCACACGCCATTGAAATCTCTGATAAATACACATCATTTAATAATCAGTATTTGTGGATGAAAACATGCATTATACTAAAAATGCCACAAATTAGTTTTTATATCCATTCACTATAAAATTTTCTTTTTTTTAAAATCATAAGTCTTGGTTCCTATTTTAGAATACACAATAATCAGGGGGATACATGATGGGGAGCCAGTTTTCAGTAAAAGATGCACAATGAGTCCATCCGAGTAACTTCATCAGCTATAATAAAAAAGAGCAATATATTATTAAAACAAATAAACATATTTTTCAAGCTCATTATTTAGGGTAAATTTTTTTATTAAATATTTAATAGCAAAGAAGTAGCATATAAGAAGCTTCCTTCAACCCAAACAAATAAGCTTTCTTTCAACTATCAACCTACCTACAAATCTTCTTTCCTAACCAACTCTTTCCTTTCTTCTTACCAACCATTCAATTTTCCTTCCTTAACAACCAACCTTCCTATCAACAAATCAACCAAATTCCCTACCAACCAATCTTCCCTTTTCTACCAGTCTAACCTTATTATTCCGACCAATTTTCCTTCCTTCTCATCTTCCTGATAACCTTTTCTGTCTTCTTCTCTTCTTTCCAATCTAACTTACTTGCTCCCTGCCTCCCAATCTAACTTACTTGATCTGTTCCTTTTTTTCCATTAATTTTTTTCTAAGCACCCACTATGAGTTAAACACTATTCTAGGCACTGGGAACAGCACTGGACAAACTCACTTCTTACTCCCAGGGAACTTGTTCTATTCAGTAAAGGCGAATAATAAGCAAATGAATGAATGGTTGAATAAACAAGTAAAAAATTAAGATATATATCAGGTATACAGTAAAAATAAAACTTAAAGCAATACTGGGAAGTTAAGCAGTCCAGTTAGATAATAAAGAAAAGGATCTCTCCAAGGAGGTAACATTTAACTTGAAATATGAATTACAAGAAGAAACCAATCATGTGAAAATGTGGAGGAAAGCATTCCATATAGCAGGAACAGTTAATATCAATGTCTTAAGGTAGGAAAGGGCATGGTTGTTGCAGCCAAGCAGAAGGAAAGCCGGTGTGGCAAAAGCAGAGTGAATAAGGGGAACTGTGATGTAAGATTTGGTCAGAGAGGTAGGCAGGGGCCAGATCACATAAGGTCTTACAGGCCACAGTGAAGAGTTTGGATTTTATTCTAAATGTGATGGAAGTTCACCAGTAGGTGTCAAAAGACATCTTTTCTGGGTGATGTGTGGAGCACAGAACAGTTGGGGAGCACAATGGGTGGGAGACAAGTTAAAACAAAACATTTCTGAATGCAAATGTCTGTGTGGATCTCTGGCTTGTAGATTATATTCTATGTGGTGAGAACCACACTAGATTCTTTTAACTCTCAGATTCAAAGATTTGAGGAAGCTAATATAAAATGTCTTACAACTTGGAATGGTAAGAGTAATCACAAAAAGTCCTAAGAGTAAAGATAACATATAGTTTACTTTCATTGTCAGTATTTCCACAGGAACCCACTGGTCAGTTTCACATTCAAAGAGGATCTTAATATAAAATTCCTCTAGACCTGGATCCTTAGCCTCACTTGACAGCAACAAAATTCTCCTACTTTCATATATCCTTTAGGCACAAACCATTATGCATGTATGAAGATAAGGTAAGACTAAAATCACTTCTGTAGAATTCAATAAATTATGATACTTGATAATCTGACTTGTGCATAAAGCTCAACTATAGATTTTCTCTGTATGTAATATGATATATGATAAAATAATTTACAAAATGGCCTATCATTGTAAATGAAGAATAAAACCAAATGTAAACTCTAAAGTTTCTACCATTTTGGAATTGAGCCAATCTGTATTTAAAAGGAATTATAATAAATTATATTCATAAAAGAAATTCTAATTACTCATCTCTAAGACATTTTGCCTATGTTTTAAACACTGTCAAAGACAAGAGTTTCTAACATAAGTGAGGTTAAAAATATAGGTTTTATAGTGTCATTTCACCTACCTGAATACAGTTTTTCCAGTTTTCTTTTGTTGGTTTCTCTTCCACAAGTTTAGTTGCAAATTTAAGGCCTCTCCCATACATTTTATTTACTAATGCATGCTTGTATGCAAATGTCAAAACCTGTGAATTAAAACAAGATTAAAGATTCTCTATGAAATATTTACATTTTAAGGATGCAAGTTTAATAATGAAAGAAGGGTTTAATAAATACCTAACATCAAGTAAAATCTTTTAAACTCAATAATAAAAAAGTGTTCAGAAGAACTGAGTACTCCACAAAGCAAAAAATATATTTAAAAAAAAAGTATGAGATTATACAAACATGTTTTTACTTTCAATTACTTTCTTTGTACAAGTTTTGTACCTTTGATTATTGTATATGTCACAGATATTTGTAACCATTTTTAAATATGTTTG
Source organism: Cabassous unicinctus (assembly GCA_029593785.1). Classification (NCBI taxonomy): domain Eukaryota; kingdom Metazoa; phylum Chordata; class Mammalia; order Cingulata; family Chlamyphoridae; genus Cabassous; species Cabassous unicinctus. Next base: position 5,227 of record JAQZBX010070571.1, read on the forward strand.
GTCTCCACTTTTATAATGTCCTCATAGACAAGAATCCTATCACGTTATACATTTATTTGCATACTAGAACCAAGTAAAGTGTTCAACAATTGTTGCCATAAACTTAGTAAACTGCCAATTTAATGCACAGCCCCAAGATCCAACAGTACTGGATTCTATCAAAGAATTTTATAATGATGTTCATGAAGTGTTTATTGACTAGAAGTTAAGTTCCCCAAAGGCAAGGACCAGGTTTTTATTCATCTTTATGCTTCTAACAGCAAGCAGGGTGTTTGGCCAATAGTAGACATTCAGTAATTGTTTGTTAATAATAACAGCAAATTATTGTTGAGAACCTTTCCAGTACTTAACATTCATTCATAACAGGCCTATGGTAGGCAGTGTCACTATCCTCAGTTAATAAATAAGAAACTGAGGCATCAAGGTTTAATAACTTGCTTAAGGTCACACAGATAAGAGAGGAGTAGAGACAGGTTTCAAGCCTGTTTCAAAGGGTCTGATTTCAGATCTGAATTCTTAACCTTTGTGCAACACTGAGTCCTTCAGTTTTCTGAACATAGCTGAGTACCTTTTATATATATGCACTATTATACTGCTGTGAAAAAACCTGAAGCATAGAAGAATTTTTTCCTATTTCCAGAACTCTTTACTGCAAATTACCATATTTAATCCTGAAAACACACATCTGTCTACTAAAACAAAACAATTGCTTGTGCTGGGTGAGAACGCTACTGATTTACTTTACTTTAAATTCCTTTATCTCCACAGGAAAGAAAAGTGACAATTTACTTTTACTAAACTGTTTTAAAACTCATAAACTGTAAATCTAGATAATAATTTAGAAGTTAAAAAGTTTTGAAGAAAATAATTATCTAAACTAACCAAAGCAATCTCCTCCCATTCCTACAAATTAGTACATTAATAGATGTGAAACAGTATGAAGACAAATTCTAGAAGAATTTCTTAATTTTAGCTTCATACAAAACTGGTTTAATCTAAAGACTGTAACATACATTCTTAAACTGTTTTTGAAATTAGTGTGGCTAACAGCCACTTTGTAGACAGATAAAATAATGGCAAAATGTTTTTAAAACAGGTAAGACAAACAGCTATCAGCTAAACATAATGTCTTCTTCAGAGCAGCGTTCAGTCTTGTTCCATTCACTCAATCTCCCTTCTGGGTAGTCATCTGTGAAACAGTAAAGAAGCAAGCAATGGGGTACAAGAAAGCAGTTGTTTTTGAAGTGATCACCAGAAACTATGCTAAAACAAGCAGCACAAATATTACCTTATTGTCAAAAAGATCACTCCATTTTGTAGTTTCCCAAAAAGTTTCTGTCAGAGAATCCAAAGTACTTTCTCCTTCCTCCTCTTTTCCTTCTGCATCACATGAGACAGCCCCATTTTGAGCTTCTGAGTGAAGAAGATGGTCTGCCAGTGCACATCCTTTTCGACAAAGGGCATCTACAAGGGTAGATTTTTGTTTGTCCATATCACTGTATACCAAAAGAAAAATATTTCACACATCAGTAAAATTTCTTTAAAAGTACATTCTTATCTGAATTTAAATTCATACATTTTCTCCTAAGATTCACAATGTAGAAATACTGTATATATATGTGCGTATAATTGTTTTGTATATCAGATGATCCCTTAGAATTACTAATACATATCAAATAAGTCACTACATTACACATGAATATTAAATGAGTTAAAGTAAGCTGTACTTGGTTGAAATAGAATGCCCAAAGCAATGCAGTTTAAAGATTAATGGGTTCTAAATTCCATCAGCTACATAAGTCTTAGGTCAGTGTTTTTTAAGTTTTCAGATTCCTTATAAATATCAATTATTATATATTTATCTGTATGTATGTACAGATATACAAAGAAGCTCTTCTTAGTCATGAACTTTTATGCATAAACCAAGCAAACAAATACAAAGCTTATAATTCATGTGCCAGCAACTGCCAAACATTTTAACATATTAATTCATTTATATTCAAAGCAATTTTATGAGTAAGATACTATTATTATTGATAGTAGTTCAGGACTTCCAGGAAGATGGCAAACTGGAAAGACACGGGACTCACATCTCTTTCAGAAAAATAACTAGAGGACAGGCAGAAATGGCCTGGAATAAAATGTTCTAGGGTTTAGGACACCAGGGGAAGGCTGGATACCGCCCAGAAGAGAGGCAAAGGAAAACAACTGCGATGGGCAAAACTGTGATTTAAAAGCTTAAAAGCCGCAGCTGCTGGTATCCTCCCCCACCCTATAGATACTTTTGAATTCTTGGGCCTCAGGGCTGGCGACTACAGAAAAAGGGAGTCCCAGGATCTACCTCCCCAGGAAAGGGGAGCGAGAGGGACATAGCCTAAGGCTGACACAAATTTTGATCCACAAATTTGGTCTGCTATGTCTCATGAGCCCTTCCAGGCTGGGTGGGGCTGTGCCATTGTTTACCTTGGGAGCCAGAATAGGACTATAGAGATCCTCTCAATCTCCCCCTCTAATGACCTGGACTGTTTGTTGAGGATGCAGAGAAATTATTTCCTACCCGGGAAAAGGGAGGGGGCTGCCAGGAAAGGTTGGAGAACTGCCTCTGAGAAAGTGGGAATTATGAGACTTTCAGCCTCTAGGCAGGATCCTCTATCACATTCATTCAATCCGTGTTGCAGGAAACACACTCTGACCAGGCTCTGAACTCAGAGCTCTTCCAAAGAGCGCCATCTGCTGGCAAACCAAGGAAGTGAATGTGATGAAATTAAAAGTAAAAAGCAGGAGAGGCTTTTTTCCAGCTTTTACAGCCTCCCTCCCCAAGGCCCTTGGAAGCGGGTTTGCAACCCATTACTGGGTCCATGGCCCAGATTTGAGCAACTAACAGAGATAATCCTAAAGACCCAGAACAGGTTGAACCAAGAATCAAAGAACAGCAGTAACACACAGTCTCCCTCCACTAAACCCCTACGAAAAAGAGAGAAATTGAGCATCTGAGTAAACTCACCATCATAATCATATGCCTAGACATTAGCAAAAAATTACAAGCCATACTAAGAAAATGGAAGAAATGGCCCAAGCAAAGCCCCAGATGAGATACAGGATTTGAGACAACTAATCAACGAGATTCACATGAAATTTCCAAAGTCAAATTAATGAGCTGAAAGACAATATGGCTAAAGAGATAAAGGACATCAAGAAGTCACTGAGCGAGCACAAAGAAGAATTTGGAAACCGGAATAGAAAAGTAACAGCTCATGGGAATGAAAGACATGAAAGGTGTGATCAAAAAACACATTAGAGACACAACAGGAGACTCAAAATGATAGAAGAAAGAATAAGTGATACAGAAGACAGAACAGCTGAAATTGAAGAGAGAAAAGAACAGAGAGAAAAGAATGGAAAAAATTGAGCAGGGGCTCAGGGAGTTGAATGATAACACTAAAAGCAACAACATATGTGACATGAGAGTTCCATAAGGGGAAGAAAAGGGAAAAGGGGCAGAAAGAGTATTTCAGGAAATAATGGCTGAAAATTTCCCAACTCTCATGAAAGAAGTGAACTTACATGTCCAAGAAGCACAGCGCACCCCAATCACAATAAATGCGAATAGACCTACTCCAAGAAACATACTACTCAGAATGTCAAACATCAAAGATAAAGAGAAAATTCTGAGAGCAGCATGAGAGAAGCAAACTATCACATATATGGGGTGTCCAGTAAGTTTAGTGTATATTTCTCATGGGAAACTATGGAGGTGAGAAGACAGTGGTATGATATAATTAGGATGCTGAAAGGGAAAAAGTGCTAGCTGAGAATTCTTTATCTGGCAAACCTGTCCTTCATATATGAAGCTGAGTTTAAGATATTCACAAACAAACAGAAACTAAGCGAGTTTGTAAAAAAGAGTCCACCTTTGCAGGAAATATTAAAGGGAGCCTTACAGCATGAAAGAAAAAGACAGGAGAGGCTTGGAGGAGAGTACAGAAGACAAGAATAGAAGAAAGAATAACGAAAAGAATAAAAGGACAGATGGAAATAAGATATGACATATGAAAACCAAAGAACAAAATGTGGAAGTAAATAATGCATTTACAGTAATATTATTGAATGTGAATGGATTAAACTCCCCAATCAAAGGACACAGGCTGACAGAACAGATAAAAAAACATGGGCCATCCATATGCTGCCTTCAAGAGACTCACCTTAGACCCAGAGATATAAACTGGCTGAAAGTGAAAGGATGGAAAAAGATACTACTCCATGCAAACAGTAACCAAAACAGAGCAAGGGTAGCTATACTAATATTGGGCAAAACAGACTTTAAATTCAAGAAAGTTATAAGAGATATAGAAGACCATTATATGCTAATAAAAGGGACAATCCACAAGGAAGAAATAATAGTCATAAATACCTATAACCAGGGTGCCCGAAAATACATGACACAAACTCTGACAAAACTAAGGGAGAAACAGACATGTCTACAATAATAGTTGAAGACTTCAACACACCATTCACATTATTAGATTGAACAACAAGAGAGAAGATCAACAAGGAAACAGAGAACTTGAACAATATGATAAATGAGCTAGACCTAACAGACATATATAGAACATTGCACCCAATCTCAGCTGGTTATACATTCTTCTCAAGTGCTCATAGATCTTTCTCCAGGATAGTCCACATGTTAGGTCACAAGGCAGGTCTCAATAAATATAAAAAGAATGAAATTATACAAAGCACCTTCTCAGATGATAATGGAATGAAACTGGAAATCACTAATAGATGGGAAAGAGGTAAATTCACAAATATGTGGAGGCAGAACAACATACTCCTAAATCATCAGTGGGTTAAAGAAGAAATTGTAAGTGAAATTAGTAAATATTTTGAGATGAATGAAACAAGAACACAACTCATCATAACTAATGGGATACAGCGAAGGCAGTGCTGAGAGGGAAATTTATAGCCTTAAACACCTATAATAAAAAAGAAGGAAGAGCTAAAATCATATATCTAACTGAACAACTGGAGAAACTAGAAAAAGAACAGCAAACTGTTCCCAAAGCAAGCAGAAAAAGAGATAATGAAGATTAGAGCACAAATGAAATTGAGAACAATCAACAAAACCAAAAGCTGATTCTTTGAGAAAGTCAATAAAATTGACAAAACTTTAGTTAGATTAACATAGAAAAAGAGAAGATGCAAAAAAATAAAATCAGAAATGAAAGGGGGGAAGCTACGACTGACCTGCAGAAATAAAAAGGATCCGAAGAGGATACTAGGAGAAACTGTATGCCAACAAACTAGACAACCTAGATGAAATGGATAAACAACCTACAATGATGCTACCATAAATAAAAGAACTTAAACCAATCACGTTTAAAGAGATTGAATCAGTCATCAAAAATCTCCCAACAAAGAAAAGTCTAGGACTGGATTACTTCACAGGTGAACTCTACCAAGCATTTCGAGAAATATTAACACTAATCCTGTTTAAACTCTTCCAAAAAATTGAAGAAGAGGGAAAATTACCCAACACATTTTATGAAGCCAACATCACCCTACTACCAAAGATAGAGACACTACAAGAAAAGAAAAAACCAATCTTTCTAATGAACATAGATGTAAAAATTCTAAACAAAATACTTGCAAATAGAATCCAGCAACATATCAAAAGACTTATAAACCATGACCACGGGGGATTTATTCTTGGTATGCAAGGGTGGTTCAACATAAAATCAATTAATATATCACATTAACAAATTGAAGGATAAAACCCACATGATCATCTTGATCAATGCAGAAAAGGCATTTTTTTTTTTTTTTTTAAAGATTGATTTATTTTATTTTATTTATCCTCCCCCTTGCTGCTTGTGCTGCTGTGTCCATTCGCTGCGTGTCTTCTCTGTGTCTGCTTATCTCCCCCTTGCTGTGAGGTCTTGCCACATCAGCCCATGGCGCCGCGCGAGCCAGCCTGCCCTCACAAGGAGGCGCCGGGAAGCGAACCCGGGGCCTCTCATATGGTAAACGGGTGCGCTATCCATTGAGCCACACCCGCTTCCTGCCGTGAGGTTGCTGCATCAGCCCACCTCACTGCTCAGGCCGGTGTGCCCTCACAAGGAGACCTCGGGACACGAACCCGGACCTCCCATATGGTAAACGGGGGCTCTATCCACTGAGCCACACCCGCTTCCCCAGAAAAGGCATTTGACAAAAGCATCCTTTCTCGATGAAAACACTTTGAAAGATAGGAGTTGAAGGAAAATTCCTCAAGTATGATAAAAGACATATGAAAAACCCACAGCCAGCATCGTACTCAATGGGAAAAGGTTGAAAGCTTTCCCTCTAAGATCAGGAACAAGACAAATATGCCTCTTGTCACCATTGTTATTCAACATTGTGCTAGAAGTTCTAGCTAGAGCAATTAGACGAGAAAAAAAAGGCATCCAAATAGGAAAAAAGGAAGTAACACTCTCACTATTTCCGTATGACATAATCCTATATTTAGAAAATTCTGAAATGGGAAATGGATGTGGCTTAAGCGATTGGGCTCCTGTCTACCATCATAGGAGGTCCAGGGTTCAATTCCCAGGGCCTCCTGTTGAAAGGAAAGGTGGCCCATGTGGCGAGCTGGCCCATGCAGTGAAGTGGCCCACACAGAGTGCTGGCCTGCATGGAATGCTCGCCTGTGCAGGAGTGCTGGCCCATGCAGGAATGCTGGCCCGCGTGTAGAACTGATGCAGCAAGATGATGCAACAAAAAGAGACACAGAGAAGAGACAATAAGAGATGGAGCAGACCAGTGAGTTGAGGTGGCGCAAGAGATTGAGTGCATCTCTCCCACTCTGGAAGGTGCCAGGATCGGTTCCCAGTGCTGCCTAAAGAGAAGACAAGCACAAAAGAACACACAGAGAGCAGACATCGAGTGCAAAACAAGGGGGGAAGGACAGAAATAAATAATCTTAGAAAAAAAAAAAAATTCTGAAATGTTTATGGCAAAGCTACTTTAACTAATAAACAAGTTCAGCAAAGTGGCAGGATACAAGATCAACATGCAAAAATCAGAAATGTTTCTGTACACCAGCACTGACCAATATGAAGAGGAAATCAGGGGGGGAAATCCCATTTATAATAGCAACAAAAAGACTCAAATACCCAAGAATCATCTTAACCAAAGAAGTACAGAACCTATATGCAGGAAACTACAAAACAATGCTAAAAGAAATCAATGAAGACCTAAACAAATGGAAAGACATTCCATGTTAATGGATTGGAAGACTATTATTGTGAAGATGTCAATCCTACCCAAACTGATTTATTGATTCAATGCAATACCAATCAAAATTCCAACAGCCTACTTTACAGTAATAAAAAAGTCAATTACCAAATTCATTTTGAAGGAAACGTGCACCTGAACAATCAAAAGCATTCTAAAAAAGAAGAGCGATGTGGGAGGAGTTTCTCTGCCTGACCTTGAAACATATTACAAAGCTATAGTGGTCATAACAGCATGGTATTGGCATTAATAGACACATCGATCAGAGGAATAGAACTGAGAGTCCAGAAATAAACCCTCACCACCCCTACGCCCACTGGTTTTCAACAAACCTACCAAAGCCATGTAAACAGAACAAAACATTCTCTTCAATAAATGGTGCTAGAAGAACTGGATATCCATAACCAAAAGAATGAAAGAAGACCCCAATATCACTTCCTATACAAGAATGAACTCAAAGTGGATCAAAGACCTAAATATAAAAGTCAGGACCATAAGACTACTAGAAGAAAATGTAGGGAAACATCTTAAAGACCTTGTGGTAGGTGGTCATTTCTTGGACCTTACACCCAAAGCACGAGCAACAAAAGAAAAAAATAGATAAATGGGACCTCCTCAAAACTAAACACTTTTTCCCCTCACAGGACTTTGTCAAAAGGGTGAAAAGGCAGCCAACTCAATGGGAGAAAATATTTGGAAATCACATATCTGGTAAGGGTTTCATATCCATGATATATAAAGAGATGCTACATCTCAACAATAAAAAGACAAACGACCCAATTAAATAATGGACAAAAGACTTAATAGACATTTGTTCAAAAAAGAAATACAAATGGCAAAAAAAACACATGAAAAAATGTTCAACATCACTAGCAATGAGGGAAATGCAAATCAAAGCTACAATGGGATAACATCTCACACCTATTAGAATGACTACTATTAAAAAGACAAAGAACTATAAGTGTTGGAGAGGATGTGGAAAGATGGGAACACTTACTTACTGTTGGTGGGAATGTAGAATGGTACAGCCACTATGGAGGACTGTTTGGCAGTTCCTAAAGAAGTTGAATATAGATTTGCCATGTGATCCTGCCATACCACTACTGGGTATATATCTAGAAGGACTGAGAACAGTGACACCAACAGACATCTGTACACTGATGTTCACAGCGGTGTTATTCATGATTGCCAAAAGATGGAAACAACCCAGGTGTCCATCAACTGATGAATGGATAAACAAACTGTAGTGTAGACACACAATGGAATATTATGCAGATATAAGAAGAGATGAAGTCGTGAAGCATATGACATGGATGAACCTGGAGGACTTTATGCAGAGTGAAGCAAGCCAGACACAAAAGGACAAATACTGTATGATTACGCTACTATGAACTAAATATATTGCATAATCTCATGGAGTTAATAACTTGAACATGGGTTGCCAGAAAATAGAATGAGGTTAGAGAATGGAAAGCTGAAGGCTAACTTGTGCAGAATTGGTAAAGAGCATGTGTGTTAATCTTTGGAAATGAATAGAAAAGATGAAAACCCAACATAATATTTGTAACTAGCTATACTATTATGTGGGTATGATAGTGGTTTAAAGGGAAAGTCTAAGGTCATGTAATGACTAAAAGGAAAGCTGAAAAAATGTAACATGGGACTGCACAGCATAGTAAAACCACATGTGAAATATGAATATGGGTAAAATTGTATATATGACTGTTTTTCTTTGAAACTGAACAATTGTATGTTAATACTACAAGATATTAATATCATACACAAAAAACCCACATTATGCTAAGTGAAAGAAATCAGACACAAAGTACTACTTATTGTATGATTCCATTTATATAAAATGTAAATATTAACCATTTATAAAGATGAAATTAGTTAGTGGTTATGTAGGGTTGGGGAAGGATAGAGGGATTGAGAGGTGACTGCTAAGGGTGTGGAGTTTTTCTTTTTGGAGTAATGAAATTCTTCTAAAATTTTTTTGTGTTGATGAATTCACAATACTGTGATTATACTAAAAGCCAGTGATTATACACTTTGGATAGATCATATGGTATGTGAATATATCTCAATAAAACTGCTTAATAAAAAAAAAAAGATACTATTATTATCCCCATTTTACAAAGGAGGAACTTGAGACACAAAGAGATTAGATAATTTGTTCAAGGTCTCATAGTATGTGGCAGATCCAAGATTCTAAGCTTAACAGTGTAGTTCTGGAATCCGAGCTCTTAATCACTATGGTAAACTGCCTTGCTCCAAGTTAGGAATCTTTATTTCTTCTGATATGTTCCAAGAACCTAGAACAATGCTTGGCACAGAACAGACATTCAATAAACAGTCTCTAGAATGCTTTCCTTAGTTGAAAATGCTTAGTGGAAGCATTTAGTCTAACTCATATCAGTAAGTGTGAAAGCAGTGAGGAGAGAACTTGCTGAGAAAATGATAATACAGCACTTAGATGTGGGATGAGCTTTCTTTAATAGTAAGAATGACTCTAGGGAAGTGGGTGTGGCTCAGTGGATAGAGCCCCCGTTTACCATATGGGAGGCCCGGGTTCGCATCCCGAGGCCTCCTTGTAGGGCACGCCGGCCTGAGCGGTGTGGTGGGCTGATGCAGCAACCTCACGGCAGGAAGCGGGTGTGGCGCAATGGATAGCGCACCCGTTTACCATATGAGAGGCCCTGGGTTCGCTGTGTCCATTCGCTGCGTGTCTTCTCTGTGTCTGCTTATCTCCCCCTTGCTGTGAGGTCTTGCTGCTTCAGCCCACGGCGCCGTGCAAGCCGGCCTGCCCTCACAAGGAGGCGCCGGGAAGCGAACCCGGGACCTCTCATATGGTAAACGGGTGCTCTATCCATTGCGCCACACCCGCTTCCTGCCG
>JAQZBX010070572.1:0-15401 GCA_029593785.1 Cabassous unicinctus
TATGCTGAGTTTGGTTTAGAGAGAGTCCACATTTGAACAACAAGGAGGCTCTCAGGTGGCAACCCTTAGGCACCCCATAACAATAAGCTAAGTTTCAATTACAAGAGCAAAGAATCCTAGTCATCAATAGCAAGAACCCATCAGTGGACCCTCCTCCTTTGCCAGACACTGCCCCTGCAGTCAGGGGACTATTTCTGCTCCCTTGGAGAATGTGGCAGAGCTCTCCAGGCTGGGAATTCGGTATTCCCTCATTTATTGAGTGATTGTCTACCCTCTGTGACCATGCCCCACCCCTTGATCATTTTAACAATTTTATATATCTTTCATGTATATTCAGTTGAACTTCCTCCTATGAAACCCTCATCCCAAACACCCCCTACCAATGATCCTCTCCTGCTCCCTCTGTAACCCTCTGTGATCCAAACTTTCCTTGAACATGAAGCCCACATAATAGCCAAATACAATTAATAGGAAAATGAAATAATAAAGATAAGTTTAAATATGAGATAAAATACATGGAAACTTAAAAAAAAAAAGCACTAGAAATAAAATTAATGGATTGGGACATTCAAAAAATGGGAAAAAAGAAAAAAATTTAAAAAAATTTAACATTTTTTTTTTATCACGGCATTATCAGGTGTCCAGTCTGTACTGTGGCATCTGCCCCCCTCACTCCCCAGTGTCTCCAGAATTTTCATTTGATTTTCAAAGAAATTTTAGGTCACAGCCAAGTCACACACAGAATACTAGAAACTCCCATATACCCAACCTCATTCCCCTTTCTTCACCCCATATTAAAACCTTTTTTATGTGGATGGTAGCATTGTTGTAACTGTTATACAGATAGTGAAGCATATCTACTAAATATTATCAATGGTTTACAGTATAGTTTACAATTTAGATGGAACACTTTAAAAATTTTTGATGATATTTACCATGTCTTGTGTCCATTACTGTAAGGTAATGAACAACATTTCCCATACCACTAAATACCCCCTGTTTGATCTTTTCTGTTCCTTCCTCCCCATCCCCCTGGGGCTTGATTCATTGGATGACAAGATTCATAGTTACATGCAATAATAGATCTTCACATGCTGATTATCGTCCCCTATTAGGATCCACCCTTGTGCCTAAGAAACACCCACCTGTCGGTTTCTGGTTGAATTGGTTTTCCCAAAGATGGGGGTCAATCTCCTTCCCACTCACCGTGTGGGTCTCCACTCCCTGACACAACAAATTATAACAGGATATAATTCCCCAGATGCCTACTCCAGATGCAACCCTTCCTGAATGCCCCCCAAACCTACACCCTAAACCAGTGACACTATCTTGTCATACTGCCCTAAGAGCATTCCCAGTCCTGCACTTTCAACATTATACCCACAAATCCCATGTTCACTTAGTCCCCCTCCGATCTCTCCCCTCTCTGGGTTAGAATATCCTGGGTATCCTAACCCACCCTCCCTATTCTACCCACCTGCCAACCCTGCACCACCAAACCCATTAATATCACTACCCACCTATTCTGTCCTTCAATATGCAACTATACTCTATCACTTTATCATAGATTATGTCCATATGCATGATGGCTCACAACCTCTCTTCTCTTTCTCTCCCCTGCTAACCTATCTTTCAGGCAATGGTTCTCAGAGACTGTTCACTTTCCTCAACTCAAATCAGTGAGGTCATCCTTCTATGCCTGGCTTGCTTCACTCAACATAAGGTCTTCAAGATTCATCCATGTTATTCCCTGTGTTAGCACTTTATTCCTCTTACAGTTGAGTACTATTCCATTGTATGTATTTACCACATTGTGTTTATCCATTCATCTGTTGATTGGCACGGGGGCCGATTCCAACTTTTGGCAATTGGGAACAATGCCACTATGAACATTTGTGTGCATGTATCTGTTCATGTCTTTGCTTTCATTTCTTCTAGATATATACCCAACAGTGGAATCACTGGATCATACAGAAGATCTATTGTTAGTTTTCTGAGGAATTGCCAAACTGACCTTCAGAATGGCTGGACCATTCCACAATCCCACCAGCAGTGGATGAGAGTTCCTAATGCTCCACATCCTCTCTGACACTTATAGTTTGCTGTTTTTTTAATAGCTGCCATTCTGATGGGTGTAAGATGGTATCTCATTGTGGTTTTGATTTGCATTTCCCTAATAGCTAGTGATGTCGAGCATTTTTTCATGTGCTTTTTACCCATTTGTATTTCTTCCTTGAGAGAAGTGACTTTTCAGGTCACTTGCCCATTTTTGAAAAGGGTTGTTTGTCTTTTTATTTTCGAGGTGTAGGATTTCTTTATATACGCAGGATATTAGGCTCCTTTCAGATATATGTTTGCCAAATATTTTCTCCCATTGAGTAGGCAGCCTTTTTATTTTCCTGATAACGTCCTTTGAGGTGCAGAAGTTTTTTAATTTTGAGGAGGTCTCATTTATCTATTTTTTCTCTTGCTGCTTGTGCTTTGGGTATGAAGTTCATGAAACCATTTCCTATTACAAGGTCCTGTAGATGTTTCCCTATATTATCTTCCAAGGTCCTTATAGTTTTGGCTCTTATATTTAGATCTTTGATCCATCTTGAGTTGATTTTTGTATAAGGTGTGAGATGGTATTCCTCTCTCATTCTTTTGGAAATGGTTATCCAGTTCTCCAAGTACCACTTGTTAAAGAGGCCATTCTTTCCCAACTGAGTGGGCTTGGTGGCCTTGTCAAACACCAGATAGCTGTATATGCAAGGATCTATATCAGAACTCTCAATTCAGTTCCATTGGTCAGTATGTTTATCCTTGTGGCAATACCATGCAGTTTTGAGCACTGTAGCTTTGTAGTATGTTTTAAAGTCAGGTAATGTGATACCTCCAACTTCATTTTTCTTTTTCAATATGTCTTTGGCAATTTGGGGCCTTTTACCTGTCCAAATATATTTTGTAGTTAGTTTTTCCAGTTTCTTAAAAAACACAGTGTTGATTTTTATTGGGTTTGCATTGAATCTGTAGATTAGTTTGGAGTGGGCAGTAATATGTGATAAACCAATTGCTGCACCAGTAGAAGGGATAGGTGCAACTTGGATAATATTCCCAACAAAGTCCATTTTCTCATACCTTAGCTTTTCCCCAAGAAAGTTAGATCAGAGATTACAACAGGTAAGGAGCCAGGTAGTCTTCAGGTAATAGTTGTGATCAGGAAGGGTGTGCTTAACCTTGGTCTGGAACCTATAGGTGCACTTGGGCCTGCTCACTTGGAAACAGGGACAGTCATTCCTTAGTCACAAGCTGTTTCTCACATGGAGATGTATTGCAGGGTGGAGGCAGTTGGAGTCAAACTCTGTTCCTCAGGATGTGCTGGAATATGAAGTCCAAGCACACATCTGAGTAGGTCTGCATCCCTGTGAGTTCTGTCAGGTGAGCTCTGCCTTCAGAAGCCTGTAGTTGTGTGGAGAGAATTAGGGGTGTAATAAGTTCTTTATGATAACCTTACCTGCCTCACATTTAACATATACTGCTAATATATTTATGTATGTCTGTATTTTCATTCAGAGGTAATAACATGAGAAAAACTATTCTGAGATGGAATTGTGCATACATCACAGCACAGCTTAGAAAGATGCAATGGCTTTTATCTGGGGCTACATGTTGTGGAGCAAAAATAGGGAACCCTGGGCAAGGCCACAGAACTCCTCCCTAGACCCAGTCTGTACCTGGCACTGGGGTTGGGTCCAGAGCAGCCCTGGTGGTGCCAAGTGCCCTAAGCAGCCCAGCCATCTCCTGGGTCTGGAGGATTTCCTTTCATTGTGTAATTTGCTCAGTTTTTTGTCCTCAATCAAACCCAGTTCATGATGGACAGTTCAGGTCACATGGTACAATGGTTGCCCATGGCCAAATTTCAGCCTCTATTAATAGTCAGTAGCAACCAAAAATCCCTTTCTCAAAAGGAAAGCAAGTCATTGTTCCAAGATCCTAAGGGTCTGCACTGTGATAAACTTAAATAAGTCAACCAAAGTCTCCACACAGCACTCTCACTTCCCCTAGTACTTCTTCCCTATTGGAGCTGATGGATCCTCTGGACTAAGTGGAAGAGAAGCTTGCATGGCAGCCTGTGCCTTTGGCAGAGCCATCTCTTGTTTAAGTCCCCATGCAAAGGTAGCAACATTTTCAGTCACATAAAAAATGGGTCAGATGAAGAAACAAAAATAAAGAATATGTTGTCTCTCAAATCCTAAGTGGTCTACTGGGATTTTCCTTTTCTTTTGGTTGTAGGACTGGTAAAATGAAAAAGTTTATCCTTAACCTTATATGGAATATCTTTACAAGACTCACACCATTGGATGCCTAGAAAGTTCACATAGGTGGAAGTCCCCTGCATTTTGTAATATTTATTTCCTACCTGCAGATACACAAATGTCTTAGCAATAAATCTAGAGTAGTTGCTACCTCCTGCTCACAAGGTACAAGCAATATAATATGATTGATGCAATGGATCTCTGGGCTTGCTTATGGAAGGGAATGGTAGCAGTTTCTATAAAGTTTTATATGTTTGGTTTGTAAAAGTGTCAGTGTGTCTAGGCTTCAGTTTGGGAGGACTGCAGAAGAAATGGGAGTGGGTGAATCAGTAGATAACCCTTTGACAAATTCTATATTTTATTATTTTACATTATATTTTTCACACATTAAGGAGAATGAGCCCAGAGGAACAAAAATTATACATCTTAGTGAATTTTCATAATCTTTTCATCATTGTTGCTCCAACTAGTCAGAAAGTAGAAATTGGCCAATTCCCCCAAGGACCTCATGACCATCACAGTCCTCCCTCTTCCCTCCAACAGCTACCACTAACCTTGAACTTAGAGTAAGATCTCCACACTCTCCTTTATGGTTCATCAAGTTGCTGTGCATCTGCTTACACTAAAATTTAGTGGGTATTTCTTTTTGTTTGCACTGTTTTTAATGGATCTTCAAAATTTTCATGTGCAGAGGTGGAACTTTTATATTTTATTTAGATGAAATTAATATAACATAAAATTAACCATTTTGAAGAGAGAAATGCAGAGGCATTTAGTACACCCACAAGATTGCACAACCATCATCTATATCTAGTTCCAAAATATGTACATCAAACCAAAAGGATACCTCATAACCATTAACTAGCCACTTCCCATTTCCTCCTTTCCACAGGCCCTGGCTTTCAGTCATCTGCTTTTCTTCTCTTTGGGCTTACTTATTCTGGACATTTCATATAAATAGAATCATACATTTCATAGTTTTGTGAGACTGGTTTATTTCATTTAGCAGAAAGTTTCTAGGATCATCCATAATGTAGTATTTATGTGACCTCCATTTCTTTTTTGTGGATAAATAATATTTTATTGTATGGATATACCATATGTTTTTATCAATTCATCAATTGATGGACCTTTGGGATGTAATTACCTTTTGACAATTGTGAATAGTACTGCTATGGCCATTCTTGTATTAGTATTTGTTTGATGCTTGTTTTCAATAGCTTTTGTTATGTACATAGGAGAGAAATTACTGGCACATGTAGTAATTTTGCATATAGGATACTGAGCCCCCATTCATGTGTTCATTTATTCCTTTGCTGCATATTTTCTCCTGTTTTATTGAACTCCATTCCTTTTCTTGAGTAGTAAAAGATGGTATATATTTTGAAGCAGCTCTTTTAAGGAATATATATTTTAGTTATATTCTTGAAATTTCCTATTTTCTATTCACTTCTTTCAGAAGACTCTTTCAAATATATTTTTATTTTGGTGAAGTACAATTTATCACATTTAAAAATGATTTAAACATTCAATGTTATATCTAATTAATTCTTCTTTTATCCATAGCACACATATTCTGTCCCATTAATCAATGTATCTATCCCTCTACCTGCACTCTTGGTTATTGTAGAGGAATGAATTGAATTACCATCACTTACTGTTATTTTTCAAAATTGTGGCAGTGAGAAAAACTCAGGTCCTGACAGAACATTTGCCCCTTTCCTGGACTGGTCCCCTGTATTCAAAGTGCCTTGAGTGCCCTTTGTAGCTCAGCTCCTTTCTGTGCCCTGCAGGGAAGTTTTGTGTCTGGGTTCACCTGCCATCCCCTAAATGTGTGTCTCCAACACAGTGATATATCATAGGGCTCTTCTCACTCATGTAACAAAACTGCAGTCAGAAATGCTTCTTGGAATTGTCCCTAGAAATGGAGTGTAACTCTGGAAGGATGGGTTGTATTTTATGACTCCACAATACCCTATTTTCCCATCCAATGAGCTTCTTCCTGAGAGCTGGCAAATCCAATGCTAGTAGAAGATATGTGTTGCTATGGATTAAACTGAGTCAGTGCAGATGAGAAAGAGGTTCTGTGAGGGCTTCACTACTCCTGAGTTTGACTTATGCAGCTGCACCTGGAATAGGGCACCAGGAAGGAAGAAGGATCAATCCCTGTCAGTCACAGCAATCACAGCCATAGACACATGTCCAAAGTGAGAAACAGTCAATTCAGAAGGCTGTCACCAGGCAAAGGAGAAGAACCAACTATCACATATTCTTCTAGACATTCAAAAAAGCATGATGTACAGGACTGTATCCAGTCTAAGAAAGAGAATAAACATGAAAAATGGTTGAAATCCAAATATATATCATTTATTATTATTATTAATGGTAAGTTAGTTTTGATTAATGTAGCCTGGATATAGAAGAGAAATTATTTATGGTATCTATAGGAAGTCTCTGTACATTTTCTCAGTTTTTCTGTGAATCTGAAACTTTAAAGGTATAAAATTATTTTACAAAGAAGAAATGAAAATTTAATTACTGAATCCTACCCTGGCTTGGGTTTAATTTTCAGAAAAAAAAGAAAGACATTGGTCATTGGTCACACAATATCTATGGTTTTCTAGTGGTGCTTGATGTACTAGACAAAAAGTCACACAAAAAGTCAAAGACCAAAATAAGAGGATGGAGAGACAGGGGCAGTGACCTCATTTCCCTCTAGAAGTAAAATAAATGCAGATTTGAATATTCCTTACATTGCACTGGGGACTGAAATAAAGGAGAACCCAGGCAAGAAGGAGACAAGTCCCCAGGGAAATGGGCTCTGGGGAGAGGAAGCCCCAGACCCTGAAAGTAAATGGTTCCCCTCCCTGCACCTGCTCTTGAGGCTGAGTCCCATCCTTGGTCCTGAGCACCCCCTGCAGACCATCTCCCTCCTGCAGGGGAGGTTTGTGTCTGGGCTCACACTGCCTTTCCCTCTCTGTGTCTCTTGCACAGTAATAAGTGGCCATGTCCTCTGCACTCATGGAGCTTAGCTGCAGATAGTACTCATTCTTGGATGTGTCAGCAGTGATGAAGATATGGCCTTGGAAAGCTGGGTTGTAGTTTGTGCTCCCTGTCTTGTACCAATACCCCATCCACTCCAGCCCTTTCCCAGGATGCTGGTGGATCCAATTCCATTCATAACTGCTGGTGATGGAGCCTCCAGAGACAGAGCAAGTGAGGAAGAGGGTCTGTGAAGTCTTCACCAGTCCTGGGCCTGACTCTTTCAGGTTGAGCTCAGACAGAACAACTGGGGAAAAGGAGTCACTGTGAGTCTGTCCAACCCCACAATCAAGCCCCTCTGAACACCTGAATCCCCAAGATCCTCACCCAGGGGAGCTGCCAGCAGGCAGAGGAAGATCCCCAGCATCTGCATGGTCATCTGGAGGATGAAGACCCACCACACAAGCCCAGCTGGTGAGAGGGATTTCTTCTGTGAGGCCCCAGGGTGATTTGCATATGGGGTGCCTGTGGGTACAAGATGCTGAGCTGGTGGCAGTTACTGCATTTCCAAGGTGCACCTGTGCTGGGTGGTGGGGATGACACAGCCTGGCCCTGGTTTACTTGGCTTCAGCCCTGGCCCTGACATCCTCTAGACCTGTCTCTATTGAATGGTTCTGCAGCCTGAGCAGAGAAAGCTGCCCCCACCCCTCATGGCAACCCAGGTCACTTGTCACCCTTTCCACAGGGTCTCCAATCACAAGAGGGGATAATGGTAGGAATTATCTCCAAGCATTGATATAAGAAAAGTATGTCATCTGTGTCAATGCTTTAGAAGGTGGCCCACCATGAAATAATGTGCCATAACTGTGAAGAGTCTGCATCAAAGCTTAAGATGGGAGTCAAGGGTAGAGAGCAGAGCAAAGCAGTTCTCAGATTGTAGGAGCCCAAGACTGCAGCACCTTCAAGGGCAGGCAGGGCCAACTCCATCAACAAGTGGGAACAGAGCAAGGGTGTGTGGGATGGAGAAAATGCTAAGCAGGGGATGCTCCCATCAGAGACCTCACCCTGCTCTGCTTTGCTCTCACAGAGTGCCTGCTTTGCTTGCACAGAGCAAGGGCCTCTCACCATTTCCCTGGATCATGGGCCCAAAGCTGAAGGGATGGAGGAGCTCTGTGCATATGAGCAGGAAGACTTTTCTCTAGTGCTCCTCAGATCCTTCCCACTGTGCCTTCCCAAGGAGGAGCTGTGACAGGTACTCAGACAGGTACCAGATCCCTGCCTATGAATTCAGCCTCCAGGATCTGAGTTGATGGCATCATTAACTGGATTCTCAGACCCAAGAGCTGCCCACTGTCCTGATGTAAAGAAGAAAATGGTCTTAAGGGTACTCAAATGTCTTGAGGAAGGATGATGTGGAAAAAGGTGGATCTTCATCTTGCAGAAGCTTAACCTTTGAAAAAACTTGTCAGTTGCACATAAATCTCACAGTATCTGTCTCTACCCCAAGGAAAGAATCATTGGCCTCTTTCTTTACTCCATAAGTGTAATGGAAATTGCCTTTTTAAATTAAGGTGGGTGGCATTGCTTCTATGCTCAGGGACATGAACTTTTGTGAACTTAGAGGCAAGGTGCAACTGGAGTGGAGGGTTACCAGAATTTCCAGTACCTGGACAGTGAGATCTCCAGTCTGTTTTCAATATAGAAAGTTCCTGGGGATATCAGTCCAGCTTTATGTTGCCTGGTATGAAGAGATAAAAAGTATTTCTTATTAAAACTGACCAATATGAGATTAATAAAAATAATATGGTTAAATGTGGGTTCCTTTCATTTCTTTCTGTAAATCAAGAAACCTTGACAACATATATTGATTCTCTAATTATTTTCTTTGTGACATTTTTCTAATTAAGGAACACTACCAATATTACAATTTTTGAGGAACTATGAAAAACAAAATACAAAGAAGTCAAGTATAAGCAAATACTTGGATAAGAAATAACCTGGAAGTACAAGAATATATGGAATAAAAATCTTATAATAAATTATTAAAATTAATTAAATTTTAATAAATTATTCAAAAAGGAATTAGAAAGCATGATAAAGCTGATCTCCAGTCCAGAAATAGAAAAGAGTGCTATAATAGAAAGGTGTAGATAAGAAAGAGTATGCACTTGGATATTTTAAATAATATTGGAAATTTAAGTATAAACTTTAGAAGATTAAGTTGATGCAATTTCAGGGACTACAGAGCAATAAGACATTTTTTTAGAAGGAAAGAAACAAAAATTATGATATTCCATCAATTGGCTGTACCACATTTGTTTATTGATTCATGTGTTGAAGGACATCTCGATTGCTTTCAGTTTTTGGTGATGAATGAAAATGGTATGATCATCCATGTGTAGGTTTTTTGTGGTCATTTATTTTCAAATCAGTTGGGTAAATACATAGGAGCATATTTGCTGGCTTCTTTGGTAAGGCTAAGTTTAGCTTTGTAGGAAACTCACAAACTGTGTTCCAAAGTGGCTGTGCCCCTTTGGATACCCAATAGCAGTGGGGTTGGTGCAGTTGTTCTCACCTCACCAGCAAGTGGTGTGAGCAGTTTTTTTTTTTTTAAATATTTTTGCCTTTCTAACACATGTGCAGTGGTATCTCATTGCTTTAATTCGCAATTCCCAGACAACAAGTGATGTTAAGCATCTTTTCATATTCCTTTTAATATATATACAAGATCTTTATATATAAAACTTTTAAATTAACAACCTTCAGAGTGGAATCTTCTTTAACTTGATCTACATTTTTAAAGTATTTCATCTTTTTAAAAATTTCCTTGGCTTTTTCAATGTCATTCTGTTCCAAAGCTTTGCTCACATTGTCAGTATACTCTTTCTGTTTAGCTGGACCTTAGTAGATAACTGTGGGGGAGGAAGTTTGGGAATTAATCCTAGTGAAGGGTGAGATAGAACTTCATGAATTCCATTTTGGACATGCAGAGCTGTAATATATAAACTCCATGAAGACCTGGGCCATGTCTTTCTTGTTCACTGTCTTATTCTCAATGTCAATGCGGTGCCTGCTAACAATGTGGCACACCACAAACATCTCTGACAATGTACTCAGTTTCTTTTTGCAGTATCACTTTGAGCTGCTGCAAGCTTTTCATTGATTTCCATTATCTCTATGAAAAATTTGCTGTCTGTTTCATAATATGTCCCTTCTTTAAACTCTATTTCACAAAGCTTTAGGTTACCAGGTATATTCCCTTCCTCAGGGCAACTAGAAGAGTCTTACAGGCATCATTAACCAGGTAGAATATTTCTCTGAGAAGTCCTTTTCAGTCTAGACCTCTGGCTGGAGAAACATGGATGGAAAAAATGCTGTGATTTCTGGCACTTCTGCTGGAGTGTTGTGATGTTAACACTGAAGGAAGAGTTGCTGACAGCCCCGCTCAGAAGACAGCACCTCTCCAAGTTTCTCATTCTTCACAGGAAAAGGGGGCTACCCATTACTTGACCCTTCCCTTCTAATTCCCTTTTCATATTATTTTGACCTCTGCCTATTTTCTTTGATGAGGTGTCTGTACAAACCTTTTGCACAATTTTAACTGGATTGTTTGTGTTGTTATAGTTGGGTAATAAGAGTTCTTTGCACATTTTGTATAAAAGTCCTTTTTGAGGTATGAGGTGTGCAAGTGTTTTTTCTTAGTATGTGCTTTGACTTTTCACTCCCTTTACAGTGTCTTTCACAAAGAAGAAGAATCTACTTTCAAGAAAGTGCATAATATCAATTTTTCATAAATTGTGCCTCTGGTATTGTAAATAAAAATTCTTTGCCTATGCCCTAAACCCCTTGACTTTCTCTTATGTTATCTTGTATATATTTTATAGTTCTGTACTTTATATATTATATGTGTCCATGAATCATTTTGTATTAATTTTTGTGAAAGTTTTGTGTCTAATTTATTTGCTATTTGAATACAGTACCATTTGTTGAAAAGACTTTCTTCCCTTTTTAAGTTGCTACTTCTTCTTTGTCAAATATCATTTGACTATAATTGTATTGGTCAATTTCTGGGCTTTCTATTCTTAACATTGATCTCCCTGCCTAATTTTTCACCAAATACAAATTTCATTGTTTCTTGTAGTTTTGTGTTCAGTATTGAAATTAGTTTCTGAGGCATCCAACTTTTTCCTACATTTTCAGTATTGTGTTAATTTTTATCTTTTGACTTTCCATATAAATTTTAGGATAAGTTTTTTTGATAGATATAAAATAGCCTGCTGGGATTTTGTTTGAGATTGCACTGAAATTATAGATCAAGTTGGGAAGGACAGATCTCTTAGCAGGCTTGAGTCTTCCATTACATGAACAATTTTTTTTTAAAATTTTCTAAGTGCATTAGACATAAGAGTCACAGATCCAGTCAATAACTTCAGAGGAAGTTAGGATTGAAAATATATTTTTCTAGGATGGATCTATGGAAAACCATTTTGTTTGGGATGGCTTGAAACCTCTCAAACTGAAGGGTAAATCAACAAGGGCTTTGGAAACTTTCTATGAGCAGGAACACTGCTAGCCTGGATGTAGTTAGACAGAGGAGGAAAGACAGAACCATGGGAGCAGAAGTCTGAATGCAGACATCTACTTGGGACAAAACAGAAGAGACAGAATGGTGCTTTGAAGAGGTCCCCTTTTCAATGTTTAGAGAGATTTGTGACCAGGCCCTGGCATTCAGGGAGCATGGTCACTGCCCATGCCCTTGGGATGTGTGGGGGTCATTCTTGCAGGCAAGAGGACAAAGAATAATCAATGGTTTACTCTAAGACCTGGAAACTGGAAGCTTCCCTGATGAGCTTCACACTTGCCTGGATCTTATAAGCACAATTTGCCTCCAGTTTCTCCCTTCTATAATGGTAATAGTTATCCTGTGCCTATTCCACCATCTTGTCTTGTAAATGTATAAAATATATTCTAGGTTTCTCAGGTCCACAGAAGAAGAAGAGTTTTCCCTAGGATGGGTCAAGTTCATAACACATTTTGATTAGATGGAGAATGTACTGAGTTGATTTAAGATTTTTAGGAAATTAGGATGGCATAATTTTTTTTCTTGTCAGAATAACATGTCTATGGCATTCAGAGTGCAGACTTTGATAGATTGATTTGTGCAAGCACCAAAGACATATTTTAATCTTAATTTGTGTTCCTGTTGGTGTAAACTCATTTGTTAATGGGGCTATTTGAAGATGTATTATCAATTAAGGTGTGAATTCATATTTGAGGATAAGATCTTCTAAGATCTTATTGTGGGTAAA
Organism: Cabassous unicinctus; assembly: GCA_029593785.1. Lineage (NCBI taxonomy): Eukaryota > Metazoa > Chordata > Mammalia > Cingulata > Chlamyphoridae > Cabassous > Cabassous unicinctus. The sequence continues at coordinate 12,590 of JAQZBX010070572.1, forward strand.
CTGAAGTGCTGTGGGCATTAATCTCTATGACTGAAGGCCTTATTAAGAGCAGAAATTTGGACTAAATGAGAGGAGTGAGAATTTGGAAGTCACTGAAAATGAAGAGATTACAATGCAGTGTGAGACATAGATACAAATCAATAAGCCCCAAGGAGTGCAGCAAGTAAAGAACATAATGTTAAAAATATTGGGAAGAATTCATGCTCTTGCTTTGTGCCTTAAAATTGAATATCTACTTTCAGATATATGTGTGTTAATACTTTCCTGTTGTTAAGCCAATCAGTGTGTGCTGTTTGTAATAACAGCATTGCAATCTAAGACAGTGCCCCTATAATCTTAGGAGAATTTCCAATGATGAAATGAAGGACAAAAATGTATGCATCCCCCTAACTTTGAAACTCTTGTCTTGCATAAATTCCCAAGGGTCATAGCATACATTTCCCTGAAATATTCTATAATTCCATGGATGCTCTGAACCAGTGACTAAAAAGTTAACATAACATTGTTTATGGCATTGCAAATTGGCTTGACAAAATGAGGCTCATGAACCATTCCCCAATTAAGTATTTAATATAGCCCAAATGTATACTAAGATGGGGGCCTCAAGGATTGAAGCTTGTTATATAAGACTTTTCCCAGTGTGTCTCCATTTAACAGCCTTATCTGGCCAGCTCTTAGATTTTGGAAGAATTAATAACAACTCATGGTGGATAATTATAACCATAATGCTGTAACTCTACACTTTATGATACTCATACTCAATCTTATTTTAATTATTGATTCCTATCAATGCAAAAGGGAAAATATTTTGCTAATATAAATTTGGGGGATATATTCTATTGATTGGCTATTTCAAAATCCTTTCAGCTGCAATCAAATGAAATTATTGAATAGAAGATCCTGAATATATCATTAAACAAAAAATAACTATGAAGTATTTGAAAAATATTTGTATATATGTTACCAGGATAAAAATACTTAAAAACATAGATTTCTACAACACTAACATGAACCCTAATGTAATCTATGGACTATAGTTAGTATAATTATAATAATTCTGTTTCATCAATTGCAACAAAATAATACACTAATGCATATTGTTAATAATATATAAAACTGCACATTTGGGGTGTACATGGGAACTTGCACATTCTGTATGCTTTATCTATAAAGCTATGAATGAATAAATAAATTTATATATTAAAATTTATAATATTATTCCAAATATGAATATAGTATACTTTATCATTATCCTTGAACAAATATATTTAGAGCATAAGTTTTAAATATTAGATTTAAATTTTCAATATTAAATATTGTGCTGATATCCAGAGGAAATTGTTTACTTCTGTTGCCATGCTTATGATTTCATTTTTTCATTACAAACCAATAAAACCACATTTATTTATGTTATTCATCCATGTATTTATGGCATTTTCACTTTTCTGTTCACTTGAGAGTTCCTTGAACAGGCCCCACAAGGTGGATATTTCCATCTACATCTACTCCCTTGTAACCATGGCTGGTTCATGGAACAACACATACAGGATGATGTCTGTAGCTTTCCCTTTAATCCAAACTCTGCAAGATCATAGATCATATCAGACACCCACACATACAAAATTTTATGGAAGGTTCTGTTCCACCTGCCTTTGAAGATTTATTTAAAAATATCATCTGAGCCCTAGTTTCTCCCTCAGAGAAGGATACATGCATGTTTTGACAAAGTGTCCACTACCTGCTAAGGGCCCCTCTATGCTACTCACCTGAGGACCTCCACAGCATCCTGCTCAATGGCAGCTCTCCTTTATGACTGCTCACCCAAACCAAGAAGGAAATAATTTGTTGTGACTCATTATATATAACAAAGCATTTTTATATTGTAAATGTTTTGAAAGAAAAAAAATTGTGAGTATACCTACAAAACAAAACAGAAAAAAAGCAGGGAGCAATAGTTAAGTTTGTCCCTAAACTGGGTCTATCTTGTTATGGCTAACAGATGATAAACAACATGACATGGCTCCATCACCCTCCACCAACCAGTCCTCAAGGCATCACATGTTCATCCCCATAGAAGAAAGCAGAGCTTCTACCACAGTTAATCCAGTTTTTCCCATTTGATATAAGCAAACACATTTGTCTCCAAATAGATTCAGGAGTTATGCAAGAATAGAAATCTCTCCATGAGGCAAATCAATTTCCAAATTTTCCACCAGAATCCACAGGATTAAATACTCTTATTTTGAAAGGAATATTTTGTAAAGCACATGTGCTATGGACCTAAATAATTCTGCAAGACATGAAAATTGCTTCTACCTGACAGTAGAGGCAATTCTACCTGTGTATGAAGTAAAGAGAGAATTATATTCCCTTGCATTTTTGAGAGGAAACAAATAACTGAGCACAGTCTCTGTGAAGGTAAAGAGTCCAAGAGCTCTTAGACAGAAAGCCATCTGGGAGCAGTCACTTCATGCAGCTCTTATTCTGCTTCCTGTGTGTTGTGATCATCATGGGGAACAAAGACTCAGCTCACAAAGAAAGACCTGGCTGTTTCCTCCAGAGCTCACAGCACACTGGGAGCCCATCAGAAGCTCTCCACAAAGCCATGGGAAATGAAGGAGAAAATATGACAGTTTGAGAACATGATATTTATATTTCATTTTGACCAAACAACCATCATCTGCATGGGTAGTAGTGGCTATTTACATTTATCACATGATTCTACACCCAGTGGACAGAGGAGAGGGCCCAGGCAGTGGTGAGAGGGGATGTCCCCTCAACCTGAGCCAGAATCTGAGCTCCAGGTAATGGG
>JAQZBX010070573.1:0-15392 GCA_029593785.1 Cabassous unicinctus
ATGATTTATTCTGAGATACAGGTGTTTAGGATAAATCGTGTAAGGAGATCTCAAGATGGTATTTACAAAGTCCTCTAATTTTACACTCTTAAAAAAAATAAAAGACAGCAAAATGAGTACAGAATGAATACAGTATTTTAAAAACATTTCTGGAAATCCCACTTTTGGGAATTAACCTAAGGAGCTAATCACACAAAGTTCTCCCCAGTGTTCAGAAGGTTTTACGCAGAACTGCTTATAAAAAAATATTGGAAACAATCTAAATGCCTATCAAGGGGGACAGATTCAGGAAATCCCAAAATATATATACAAGGATTGCTATGCAGCAATTAACATTTAATGTAGTAAAAATCTATATACATTGACACAAAAAGGGTAAGCCCCTCAAAAAGAAACTAAGTAACAAAATAGTGTGTACTACATGAACTTCTTTTGATAAAACTGTATGCATGTATTTCTACATGCACATATTTTATCAGGAAATGTCTGGAAGGATGTTCACCAAATAGGAGCAGTTGATATCTCTAATGATGGGTTTTCAGGGCATTCTTACTTACTTATTTATATTTATCTAGAAAAAAATTAAGGAATGAATATATATCCTTTTCCAAAACCAATCAAGCTTTTTTTCTTAAAGCACCAATGATATAGATGAATTTTAAACTACAGGAATTACAACATTTTACTGTACTGACTGCATATGTCACCAGACCACATAAGGATTGTCCCGTAATAACACCACATGGAAGGAGAGAGTGGTATGACTGGAGCCATAACTAGCTATGACATAAAGGGAACCAGGAGGAGAGAGAAAATACAGAATTGGAATGAATGGGGTTAGATAATACTTCAGGTGAGGCAAATGTACATGCACAGAAAGAAAAGTATTTATGAGCCACACATTTAATGTTAAAATACATTTTGAGGGAGGAAACGGCCATGTTGGCATTGAACTGACTGGCAAGTGGAAGTTGAACAAAATGATGTGAGACAACAAGATGGCAGAAAGAACACCACGAAAGTATTTTGTATATTCCATCAGATTTCATTTTAGAGTTATCTTTGCCAAGAAGCCAAATTTCATTTCAGAGATATCTTTGCCAAGAAACAAGATGGTAGAATTAACGCAAGTTCTATGAAAAAATTTTAAAGCATTCTGAAAAAAAGTTCTCAAACTGGTAAGAACAATAAATTCTTCTCAAAATAAGATTTGTTTGCATAATGTTTTTCGGGAATAATAAAAATATATTATCTTATAATACTATCATTACGTTTGCCATCTGGTCTCCAAGCCAAGCAAGTCACTTCCTTTCCTGTATTTTCATTTGGTGGAAAACTCCAAACCCGGTGAAAACTTGCAAGTCGATGAAGTAAAACCTAAGATAAAACAGATATAATGGCAAAAAATAAAAAATCAATTTCCCAAAATAAAATAAACCTAGATTTCCCACTAAAAATCTTTTTTAAATGATCATCTTGAGTATACTATTTGGCTATTGTGATGGTTAGGCTAATGTGTCAACTCGGCCAGATAATTGTGCCCAGGTGTTTGGTCAAGCAAGCACTTGGCTAATTGCAATACAAGGACATTTATGGACTTTAGTCACCAGTGAGTTTACTGCGCAGATAGCTGATTACATCTACATCAATCAGGGAGATTGCCTTCGGCAATGAGTGACGCTTTATTCAATCAGTTGAATGCCTTAAAAGGGGAAGAGATTTCAATATTCAGAGAGGATTTCCCAGCTCATCTTTGGTCAGCCAATATCTCCCTGAAACTCATCAAGTACCTTCACTGGACTTTCATCGGAGCCCCTGGCTTGCAGCCTGCCTGCGGAACCTGGACTTGTGCATACCCATGGTCACGTGAGAGACTCTTATAAAATCTCATATTATTGACAGGTACCTCCTGTTGATTCTGTTTCCCTAGAGAACCCTGACTAATATAGCTATCAAAAGAAATTATAGGAAGATAGCACCCAAATGAACTTAAAATATTTTGAAAGAAATGGGTGAAACAAGGTTTAATTTAACCCTGTACCCAATACATTTTCTTACCTTTTACATAACAGGAGACTTACATTTTAGAAAGCAATAAGGCACTGTCCAAGAAAACAACCAAGAAAGATATAGAATATACAAGAAGCACTAAAAAGGGAGCTACGGTATAGTCCAAAAACACTAAACTTGGAATCAGACAACTTGGGATTGAATTTCAGTGATGCACTTCTTTTTTTTTTAAAGATTTATTTATTTATTTTTTATTTCTCCCCACTCCCTTGTTGTTTTGCATTTGCTGTGTCTGTTTGTTGTGTGCTGGTCTTCTTTTTAAGAGGCACCGGGAACCGAACCTGGGACCTCTGACATGGGAAGGAGGCACCTAAACACTTGAGCCACCTCTGCTCCCACTGGTACACTTCTTAGCCATGGACCTCAGATAAGCCACTTAGCCATCCTCAATTTCACTTCCACGTTGGTAAATACCTACTTCGGAATGTCAAGATGATGCCCTAGGGCAACTTGGGCTTCAACTAAGAATCCCCCAACTCCAGCGTCAATACAACCAATGAAAAGGAAGGAATAAAGAGTCTCAGATAAACCCGGTCCTGAACAGACCGTCTTCACCCGATACCTCTTTAAGTTCCCCGCACTCACAGCTTTACTATCATTAGCTGCCTCCTCATTGTTCAGAGTGTCCTTCACTCCTGGTTCCATTGGTTACTACAGGGAACCCAGGACTCCCAAGGTCTCACTCATTCCCTGGACTCAACGCTCTCTTTTCTGAACCCCTTTCTGCCACTCTGTACTTCTGAAACCCTTCCTCTGTGCTCTCTGGAATGCATGTTCAGATATCATCAAAATCCCCTACACCTTCATTCTCTTCTCTGAAATCTACCTCTCACTTGAGGGCACTGCTTCCCTGAAGCCCTCTCAAGGCATGACCATTTTGCATACCATACTCCCTGTATTACTGGGCTAAGAGCTGAAGTAGGTGTCCTCCTTAATCCTCAATGACATTCTTCTCTAAAATCTTCTAACTCTGAATCACATACAATCAGACCATACTATCTGCTATCTCTCTCTGATGTCCTCATCTACTCCAGACCCTTCAACTCATTCCTAAAAAATATGGTTTCTTGGCTCATTCATGCTTCCCAACACTACTTATCATCATTCTTGGCAATTTCAAGACCCACAATATTCTGGCTTTTTGGTTCTCAACTACTCCTCCAATAATCACAACTTCTAACTTACTTCTGCCACTCCCAGGTGTCACAAGTGTAACAGCACCAGCATCTGTTTCAAACTTTCACTTCCTATCCACCACTTCTGTCTTTCCAGGTCACCCCTACAATAACCAATTCTAATTCACCACCTCACCAAGACACACAATACATTGATCCTACCACCTAGTCACCGTCCTTCACTCTACACATCCCCTCACTTCCCTTAATCAAATTAGAACTGATGGTTCTCATTACAATCACTTCCCTTTAAGAGAACCTCAACTCCCTGGCTTCTCTCTTGCTTTGTCACACTTGCAAAACAATAACCCTGGATAAACCTGACCATGCCTATACCCACACAGCTCAAAAGAACTGGATTCCCTCAAATTACAAGACCACTAAATTCATGTGGCCCATAATGATGACCAGCAATCCTATTAGACTGCCCCAGTCCACTTGCCTTGTCAGCTTCTTCATACTTCTCCTTTCACCTCAAACTTCCAATATTTTCTCCTTCATTAGCGCTCTCCAATGACAATACCCTTGCTTCTTCCCTCAGTGAGAAAAAGGGAAGCAACAAGTGCCCATTATCACACCTATACATCTGATTGCACTGATGGCCCTATTCTCTACCTCCCCCTTAGTGCTGTGGTTGAACCATCTGTACTCCTAGCCACTCCAATCTAAAGCCATCACAAAGTTAGAAAATATCCTGGCAGAGGACAAAGTCTAGAAAATTTCATGGAGGAACCAGAAATTTAGGAACTTAAAGATTTCATCTTGAGGTACTAGATAACACATGATGACAGGGTCATGGCACACAGGGTGATGCAGTTTTGTAGGCTGCTAAGTTCTCCTTACCACCTAGTTTCCAAATGTGGCCATACACACCACTAATGTCTGGTGGACAGAAAATTATCAGGAAAACTACTAAGAGGCCAAAGAAGGAAAGATGCACCGGTGAAGGTTTCCTTACAAAATGGCTGCCAGGTAATAGGAAATCTCAGCAAAATGCTGGGTACATTCTGGTTACACCAGATGAAGGGTAATGTAACGTGAACGAGATATGCTTATTAACAACAGTCGGGCACATTCTGGCAGAAATTCAGCAAAGCATGACTCTTTTGTTACATTTAAATTTATTTAGTAATGGGAGTGGCTATCCAACCCATGTACAAAACTTGGACAACACAATATAAATTCTTAAACCTCTAGTCTGTGACAGCTATATGCATGTTGATTTTCAGTGAGCTCAACAGTAACAACTCATTTTTCTTCTGCAACTAAAATGTAAGCAAACTTAGGACAGGGTCTGTGGATTCTACATAATCTTTCGCGTATGCCCTGTATACTCACTCTTAAATTAGCCTTCCTGGGAGGGAGGAGTAGGGAAAGCAGGTGGCTTGCCCGGCCCACAGAAGAGGAAACTGAGGCTCAGGCAGTGTGTGACCCGCACGAACAGGTCGGGTTCTGTGTTCTTGGAGTCTGGCCGCGGGCAGGCTCTGCCCCAGGCGGGCTCCGCGCGGGTTCACTTACCTCGCCCGCGGTATTGGCCAAAGCAATGAGATCCCGCTTGGGAGACCAGACCAGGAAAATGATCTCCTGCGGCAGCTGCTTCTCTCCCACCACCCGGAAGGATGGGAAACAGGTCGGAAAACGCAACATGGGGGCGGCCCTGCAACGACACCCCAGTTAGAGGCCGGGAGCATCCCCCAGCCGGCCCGGGGAGACTCGGTCGCCCAGTTCCAGCCGGACGCGGGCGCCGCTTTTGCCCCCGGCCCACTCCTGGGAGCCCAGATCGGCGCGGTACCTGCAGGAGCTCGCTCCGCGGCCAGAGCGTCCCCAGCGGCCTCCTCTCACTGCCCGCCCCGCGCAGGAGCCTCCGGGCCGCCCCGCCGCGCACTCGGGCACTTCCGGCGCCGGGACTTCCTGGCGAGAGAAAGGAGGCGGCGCGCGGCCGGGCCGGGCCGGGCCGGCGGACGCTGGGGACCTCCGGGCTCTGGGCGGCGCGCGGGAGGGGCGCGGGGTGCGTGGGGGCGCGTTCCTCTGGCCGCAGCACCGCCGCCTTTGGGTGAAGTGTTTGCGGACGCCCGAGGGTCTTTCCCGTTTTCCCGGAAATTCGCTTCTGTGAGCCAAGGGTCGGGCAGACCTTAGGGCTGAGTCTTCATGTAGATTCGAGGTCCTGAATTTACTGAAGCCGTCAGGCCGCCTTTTGACCGCCTCTAACAAGCTCTGCAGTCCTGGTTACACAGTAGAATCATCTGGAGAGGTTTTAAAATCCTCCTGCCCAGACAGCTCTGCACTCGAAATACCATACCGTGTAGGGCCCAGTACTGACTAAAACTACGTGATTCCAATGTGCAGCCAGGGTGGGAGACCCTGCTCTAAACCTTCCTTTACTTAGGCAAATAACTCCTTGATTACTTATCCCAGTTAAGCCTCACAACATTTTGGTAGTAGTAGCCCCACCAAAATGAACGAGGAGTGTAGGCTTATCCAGGGCTTAGCTGTAGCTATTTGAGCATCTCTATCTGGGGCTATAGAAATGCAATGGACATGCACTCCGCCGGAAAGGCTTACAGGCCAGCCTGGCAGAAAACATGTAAATGCTGACCCTTCTGATGGTCCTTTATAAATGACATATTTATATGTGTCAACCCGTTCAACAGTTCCCACAGCTGTGACTTGAGCTAAAAGAATGTCATCGCACCATCCTGGGATTATGTTAGAAAGCCCTCCACGTTTCACTTTTACTTGTTCAAAGGAAAAGAGCTTCAACTTTCAGGCCACATCTCCTTAGCGTCTCTTTGGATCTAGCCCCAGAGAAGTAGGTGACAGAGATAGATTAATGCATTCAAAAACAAATATTCCAGAAGCTATTTTTGTGCCAAGTGCTGTTCTTAAGCTGCTCCCCCACCCTAGAGACTGTCTTTTGCACCCATTGCCATTACTGCAAACAACTTAGCACGTGCCCCAAATTCTTCCAAAATCAACATTTCTAATGTAAGAATAGAAATGCCTTATTCACAAAATGCATTTTCAGGTGTTATTTATTTTGGGGTGGCAATCATGGATAATCCGGAAGGTGGGGATCCAGCATCTACCCACTTAACATTCTTAATGAAAATTTATTATCCATTTTCTTTGAACTTATACTGAATATGAATTCTCATACAGCACATTACAAAAAGGATTGATGGACAGGAGAGAGTAACTACCTGCACATTAAGAATGAGTATGAATTTCCTAGAAAGAAGACATTACAACACAGGAAACAGGGTAGGTTTGGAGTTCCAGATGTGGTGAAATAATAGCAAATAGTTTTAAGTGGCTATGGTACTTCGTGTGTTGGTGGGGTGTAGGGAGCAGGGATTGTTAGTTACTGGAAATGATCCTAAACAGAGAAAGGACAACTATTAATACTCAGTGTTTTCAGCTTTTTTTCCCTCACTGCCTGATGGAGATTTTGGCTTTATCCACACCTTTGATTTTCCCATCTTCTGTGGAAGAACTGCTTTGTAGAACCAACTCATTTGTGCTTTGTGGCACAGAATAAAGAGGAAAGGGGAAGAAAGTAGTCCAGGGATCAGACATCAGTGCTTTGCGGCAGGGGGTGGGGGAGGCACCAGGGATTGAACCCGGGGCTTCTTACATGGGAAGCAGGCACGCAACCACTGAGCTACACCAGCTCCCTTGGACACCAGTGCTTTTTAAGAAAACAAAGCAGGAGATATTTATGTATGGGGAAGGGCTAAAGTGAGGGAAATGGAAGAGAAAATAGGGAGACTTTAAGGTATTTCTGTGTCCTGTATATCCTGTCCCCAGGTGTGCATGTCTTTTGTTTTCAATGCAAGGACTGGCTTTTTCAAAATAGCTTTTTGGCTTGGAGGCTGTTTCTTTTTCACCACACGCCTTGGGCTAGATCATACTGATGGCATCTTTCTACATATTATAATGTATGCGGTCAGATTTGGAAGAGCCAGACAGCTGCCAACAGATTTATGGGGGGTGGGAGGGCCTGAGAGCATCACACTGGTTATTCAGGACCTTAATTCTGTGAAAAGGGTGGCAGAAAGGCTACTTAAAGTCGGGGTGGGGTAGATTTCAGAGACATTTTTGAAGTAGAATACCAAAAAATTGATTACTGATTATAGACTAAGGGAATGAAATAAAGGGAATAGTCAAACTCTGAGGTTGGGATAGTTATGTGCAAAGAATTAGGAACTAAAAGAAAAAAGAAAAAAAAAAAAATTAGGGACTAGAGGACAGCTGGTTGTTCTACTGTAGAAGGGAGGTATGGGGAGAGAAAGACCAGAGCAAAGGAGTTCAGGGAGGACTATGGTAAGGTGGAGATGTAGCATAAAAATCAGCTTGCAGGGGAGCAGATATAGTTCGAGTGGTTGAGCACCTGCTTCCCATGTATGATATCCTGGATTCATTCCCCAGTACCCCCTAAAAAAAAAAAAAAAATCCATCTGCAATGGCCAACAGGCAGCTGGAAAATCAGTTTTGAAGGGGAAAGATCAGGGCCTGAGAAAAGATTTGAGATTCCTTCTCCTGTGTAGAGATGGCAGATGGAATTGTGGGATGTGACTAATGTAGGCCATGTATAAGGTTATTTTGAGAGGTTTGTTTTGAAGTCATAAAATGGGGGAAACACACAAAATAAGCAAATTGTGAGTCTGCCGGAAAGAGAAATGGATGTAAATGGTTGATGTTTGGACCTCTCTGCTCTACCATAGTTGTATCCATTAGGCAACAAAAAACCGAACTCAAAGCAGAACAGGCAATAACAAGAATGTTGTGACTCATGTAAATTAAAAGTCCAGCAGGAGGACAGAATTCAAGACTAGCTAGATCGAGCAACTTGGTTTCCGCAGGGACCCAGCTACCTTCTGTCTGACTTCTACAGGATTTACATCATCATGAGGCTGATGCCCCATGTGGTCACAGAAGATTGCCAACAGCCACTTCGAGCTGTGTGCGTTCTCATTCAGACCAGAGGGAGAATGAACGCCTCTCGCCAACCATAAGACAAAAGTCCCGGGCTTCATTATGATTAGACCAACCCGTCACAAGTCTAGCCAGAAATCACTTGTCAGTAAGGGTGATGGGATTATGCCGATTTATGTAGCTCAATAAAAAGTCCTCCCCCAGAGCTGAAGAGAATGCCAGTTATTCTTCTCCCAAATCCCATGGCCGGCACACAATGCAAAGGTTTGGAATGGTGCTGCTGAAGCAATCAGCACTGCTTCTATTAGTCAGCCAAAGGGGTGCTGATGCAAAATACCAGAAATCTGTTAGCTTTTATAAATGGTATTTATTGTGGTAGAAGCATACAGTTACCAGGCCCATAAGGCATAAGTTACTTCCCTCACCAAAGTCTGTTGCCACATGTTGGAGCAAGATGGCTGCCGATGTCTGCCAAGAGTTCAGGCTTCTTGGGTTCCTCTCTTCCTGGGGCTCTGTTTCTCTCCAGGCTCAGTTGCTGTGCTCTCTCCACAAGGACAGCTGTAGACTATCAGGCACATGGCTCTCTCTCTCTCCCCAGGGCTTCTGCGTGTCTAAGGAGCCATCTCTATTCCTCTGTGTTCTTCTCCTGTGTGTTCACTTCCCGGGCTCCAGCTCAAAACTCAGCATCAAAACTCCAACTCACTCCTCTGTTCTGCAGTGTAGTTTTATCTGTGAGTCCCCACCCACCAAAGGGGTGTGGACTCAATGTCCTACTGATGGGGCCCAATCAAAGCCCTAATCATAATTTAATCATGCCCAGGTACAGACCAGTTTACAAACATAATCCATTATCTATTTTTGGAATTCATAAACAATGCCCAACTGCTACACTGCTTAATACAACAATCAACCCTAACTAATCAAGGGGTAACTTTAAGTATGAAGAACACTTGGGACATGTCCCATCTTGGCAAAATGAGTAAAAATTGTATGGATTACTGGGGGTTTTGTTTGTTGCCCACAATCTTTTCAGTTGCCTTTCTGGTAAAGAAATTTGGAGACTAATTCATAAGACTCCAATTTGAAAAAAGTCCTAATAAGAGTTACAAGTCCAGTATTCATATGTATAGGAATTTATCCTAAGGAAGTAAATAGAGATTTGCTTATAACGAAGTTCATCATAGGGTTGTTTACAATAGTGAAAAACTGTAAAAAACTCAGGTGTCCAACTTAAAATATATATATATCTATACTGAAGAATAATACTATTGTAGACACAAGTTGATAGGAATACAATATTTATGAAAAAGAGTAGGGTACAAGCAATATGAATTTACAGTTCTATTTTTTGTGAGGGGAAATTTAGTGTGTATCTATTTATCTATCTAAGTGGCTCAGTTTGAGTCCCCGCCCCCTTTGTAGGCTATATAAATGGACACTCAATCAAGGAGACACACAGAGGAAGGGAGCTCCATAGACACAGAAAAGGATCCTGCAGTCCCAGGAAAAGAGATTCACCTGATAGTTTACAGCTGACCTTGTGAAGAGAACAGCAGCTGAGCCCAGAAAGAAACGAGCTCTCCAGCCTATAGCTGTAATCAGAAGGAGCTGGGACCATGGAGCCTTAAGAGGAAAAAGGAAGGCTGAACCCTCGCAGACATAGCCTGCCATCTTGTTTCAACACGTGGCAACAAATATTGGTGAGGAAGTAACCTTGAGTTGTACTCCTTAGGGCCTTGTAACTGTAAAATGCTACCCCAAATAAATACTCTTTATAAAAGTCAACAGATTTCTGGTACTTTGCATGAGCACCTCTTTAGTTGACTAATACACTGAGTTAACATTTACTCTAAATCACCAAAATCAAACAGTAGAGATCTTCTCTTTATTACAGTGACCTTCTTAGCTGACCCTCAAGTATTTTACCCTAAGTCCTAATGTCGCAATTAAAATAGCATCAAATACATGAAATTGGACTTTCCTTTGCATTTTGTGAAAGCTTTCCATACCTGGTCAGCTCTAAATGCATTCACTTCTTAATCATGCAGCACAGTTAAAGTTTTGAGGCATCATGCAATATATCAAAGTGCATTTCCATTCACTCAACCATATTTATGAGCACCTACTACTTGGAGGGTATTGTCTTGGTGTGAAGAAATGGCTTAGCCTGTCTGCCTGATTCCCACAGTTGCTGGGAGGAGTGACTGAGAGCAGTTAGGAGGAGTAACTGAGAGCACACATGTTAGTTGTCTCTGATATGACCATGTACAAGGCCCAGATCTAGGGAGCCACAGTTAACAAACACGATGATGTCAAGGCCCCTGCCACCAACAAGCTTTTAATCTGTACAGGGGTAAAAGTTGTTCCAATGCAGAGCATGACTTAGGTACCTTAAAAGAAGTATAAATTTAAAAATATATAAACACACATTTTTATTTCACTGGCCAGAGATGCACTATTCCATTGAGAGACCGACAAAGGCATTGTGAAGGAGGTGGCATCAGGCCAGGACCCTTTTTAAGCTGAATTAGTCCAAGTTTAAAAATTTCCAGATAAGACTGTCAATCTTCCTCACACAACACATCCCAACATTTAAAACCTCAGAATTGGGACAGTCCTCGTATTGACTGATATCCCTCCCAATACTGCTTAGGTCTGTTTTCCTTTTTTCAGTCCTTAGGAAAGAGCAAATCCTCTCCATATCTCAGCATGCTTTATCTGAAAACCTCTAGAAAATTGTATTCTATCATCAAATTTTTATTGAGCACCTACAATGTACAAGACAAAAGAGTATAAAATGGGCAGTGACATTAAGAACCTTAAAATCTTTGGGGGGTAATATGTGAAATAATATGTGAAAGTGTAATATATCAAATGTGGTGTAGAACACTAAGCGTTCAGAGAGGAAGGTACTGGTTTTTATCATGGACTCACGGGAGACTTCCCAGAAGAGGACAGGACTTTAGCCAGTACTGAAGGCTGAATAAGGTTTCAAAAGATGGCCAGAGGGGCAGAAACATTCCAAGGAGAAAGAAGAGAATAGGATGAAAAGGTTGGGGCATACTAGAGAACTAAGTTAGTCTAAATATCAGAGTAATGGAGTAATGCAAGAGAATGCTAGAAAAAGAAGTGAAACACAATCACTGAAGGCCCACAGAACTATTTTGTATTGCATTAGATTTTGTAATTAAGCAAGAAGTAAAATAAAAGCTCACTGTAAATTTTTTAGAAAAATGCCCTTTTAAAAAGCCAAGGAAGCTTTACCTGTCGAATTTCAGAGATTTTCTTCTATTGATGCTTTATGTAAGTTTTTTAATGTTCGGATATGCAGATTTCTAATAAGAACAATAGACCTCATCTCCCTTAACACTCTATGTTTTTGACATCCTTCCTATTAGTTTATTCTTTGTAAAGAAAACTGAGGTTAAGTGCTTAAAATTAGTTATTAACTGAATGCAAGAATAGAATCACAAAATTTCCTATTTTCAACTCTCTAAGAAGGTAACAAAGTTTTAAAGTACACTATTCCTGATTTTAACTACTACCCTATGTCCTCAATTCTAAGATGTACTTTCTTTTTAATATTTCTGAAGTCAAATGCATCAAAAAATTACTATGTACAATTAATGAGGTATGGTTTCTTATTTCCCCTGAAAAGCTATGATTAAACCAATGGTGTGTTTTACAATTGAAATTAAATAAATACACTGATTATAATAACCATTGACCATCAGGACCCAATTTTTCAATAGTCATGGTCCCTCAGGCATCTGAATTTCAGGGGGAGATGCTTGGGAGATTTTATAGTTAACATGATATGGTAGACACGATAAAAGGCAATGTTCCTTATCCATACCTGAATCAGAGAGAAGAACTCTCAAAATCACTTCACCAGGTTCAGTACTATCATATCTCAGTCACCTCCACATTTGCCCCACCTGTCACCATAGCAATCTATGAAACAAAGGGGGCAAGAAAAAGAGTTCTTTGATGCTTCTTAAATCCAGGGCTTTGGCTCATCCTAAGATGTCGCCTGGTATATACCACTACCACATCAACCAGGGCCAGGCTTGAGAATTCCATGTCATGCATCCGAAAGTCCTAACTTACCTGGAATTTAAATAAAGCTGGGGTGCAGTTCCTCTACCCTTACTCACAAAAGACTCTAACCTCAAGTAAAGATGTTTCCAAATAGAGCTCTAAAACAGTTGTTTGGGAACAAAAAAAAAGTCATTATGCTAATATAAGCCAATCATTCAATCTTGGATAATGTCAGATTTGTAGCAGAGAAATGGGGAGATGAATTGTTGGTTCTGAGTTCACACTACTCCCTGAAGTGCTCTGACACTGGGCCACCAGAGGATTAACGTTAACATCTGCTATTGGACCAACCAATGGATTAGGTCTCTGTAACAATCTTTATCTGTTAACATTACTCACCAAAGACAGAGGAGAATCACGAGTCAGGCACGTATTTCATTTAATCACTAAAACAAACCTGAGGTATAGCTATTAAATCCCTATTATAGTAATGAAGAAATAGGAGCCTCTAGAAAGTGGCAAAGGACACACAGTCAGGAGTGTTCGGACATGAATGAGGGTTTTAACCACCAAATTATCCTACCTACTGATACTAACTACTTTTACATAGAGATAAACTTAAAGCATAGTTTAAAAGATGAGATGATAAAGCAAGGCATAATTCTAAATGTCTCATTTAACAAACATTTAAGAGATTCTATACCATTAAAAAATACCTGCAAATGGATGTTTGGGGTATTTTAACCATTTAAAAAAAAAAGAGAGAACTGCAAAAAAGTACTTTAAAAATAAATATTTAATAATAATGTAACCATAATCCTTATTTCTTTAGAGTGCCTTTTTCAAAATTCTTTCCATCATCTTCAGATTCAGTCTAAAAATAACTGTACATGGTACTTTTCAAGGGAGTTGAAAACCATCATGTAGTATTTTAATATTTAACTTAGAATATTTCCATATCTAATTTAACAATTTTTATGTTCAATATAAACAAAACCTCATAGATTTCAACTTTTATTTCCTTCTGCAAAAGAATTTTGCAAAAACAATGCTGTAAGCCCACTTTTCAGATAAAGGAGCCTAAAATATGATGGATGAGATTTAAAAAGAAGAAAAAAGGCATGCAGAGAGAGAGCTAGTAAACCAGCTAAGGATGGTCCACAGAAGCTGATGAGGAGGTCTATAAACCAGCAAATACTGCCTGCCTCGATCTAGCTTACCAAGGTGCATACATTTGAAACCAACTGAATTTAAGTCCAGTGTGGCACTTTCAGAAAATGGCATCAAAGGTTAGACTATAAATCTTTCTTATTCTCAAGTCACTGGACATTTAAGAGCAAAGATATTGATGGACTCTTTCCCGCCTTTTCTTTTGCCTTGTAACAGATGTATGATTCATGGATGCTCCTTTAGTGGTCTCCATTTTCATCTTATTATTTTTTCTTCGCTTCTGCTTGCTGACAGCCCTGAAAAACAAGGTGCTAAATTATTTTAAAGAATGAGCACAGTGAATTATGTAATTATGCTGAAGTTTAATTAACTAGCCTACCAAATAAGAAAACAGAAGGGAAAAAATTTAGTGTATTATAAGCATAAATCTACAGAATCCTAACCAGAATAACAAAGAGATTGTCAGAGACCTGACCAAACCAAATATTTGAGAAAATAAATTTCTCTGAAAGAGGGTTACTACAGATTTAGAACAGTCTATTTGGGACAAACACACCACAGAGGTAAATAGCCAGGACAATGAGTTGGGTTGGTTTTTGTTATTGTTGTTGTTGTCTGGCCTAGACATACTGCTCAACTCAGCACTTTAATCTCCAATTCCCTGCATTACATTTTTCAGATAAAGGACCAATATGTTTGACAGTTAGCAGAGGTAGAAAAATGAAAAAGCAAAATGAAAAAAAAGTGGCATCATTTGAAGGAACCCATTTTATGTCCTCCAGCTAATTTTCCTTTCCTTGGTAGAGCTAATGTCCTGACAAAAGTGCTACTTTTGTCCACATTTTGTGGTCCCTGGCTTCTTGAAGACTACCTTCACAATGAACAAGCTGGAACTCACCCTCTAAAAACACTAAACCTTACCGGAGAAAACAGATCCTTTACATCCAGTATTCTCTGAACTAAGTCACAGGGAATCTGTGACTGAGAAAGATTATTGGTCTATTCACTCACTTTCTCCAAGCTAGAAGAATCATGCCATTTGCTGTATCATGAACCAAGGTACATGCTGAGGCCCACAGTACTGGCAAGCCTGAGAATTTCCCCTCCCCTATTCAGCAATATCATTTGTAGGATACACCTCTCTTATGCCACAGCAAGTCCTACGAAGCAGCTTAGCTTGATCTTCCCAGGATCAAAACCTGGGAAAGGAGCTTATAAAATCTTTCATAAACAATATAACCCTCTAATGAAACAAACTTAAACCTCACTTTTTGTTCACTCAGCATATGCTAAGTGTCAGGAATATAAAAATGAATGGGCATCATCTTTGACTTCAAGGAGCTAGGAGACAAAGTAGGCAGATGTCACCCTCCCTTTCCCAATTTTTTTTAGGTGAAGAAATTGAGGCTATGAAAGCTTACAATCACCTACCAAGTAAGTGACAGAACAAGCTGGATGCCAAAAGCTGTGCTCTTAATTACTTTGATACCATATAATTTACTATAAATTACTCAGGTATGTAAGATGCTAAGCATATAGTAGTCACTCAGTAAATATTAGCTATTAGTAGTAGTTCCACGTAACTATTATTCAGAGTTTTACATGACAACTTTACATTTTTCATACTTAGATTTTACACTATGATTGGGATATTCTATCAGTTTAATGTAAAATAATCATCTTCACACTGTTTTGCAAATGTTATAAAAATCTCCTCTTTCCCCCCAAGCCATTTTTTTAATGTAGGATAATTTCCTAATAAATGATGATTTAGCAAATTTAATGAGGTATAGTATAATCTTTTGATGGCAAAGTCAATGATGCTACAAATGCCTGTATGCAAAATTTAAACAAATTTCTTTTTAGCTCAACCACACATGAGCAGGACTGAAAATGAACACTATAATCAAATTTTACTAGGAGATATAGTAAACAAAAACAGGAGGAAATGTTTTTAAAACATTCATTTGTAATATGAATAAACAAATCTTTCCAAGGATA
>JAQZBX010070574.1:0-15410 GCA_029593785.1 Cabassous unicinctus
CCCCAAAACCCACATATGATTATTTCTGATATTTTAAGTTTTCCTTGTCCTATCAGAGTTTTTAAAGAACAGTGTACATGCATTTTAACTGACTTCTTTTCTCCTTTCACAATATCTGACAACCTTTTAAGCAATAAGGAAGGAAATACCAAGCTGGCAAAATGTGGGATGTGAAAATGGTGCTATGGGCATGAGAAAACTGCTCCTATGATGTTAGCAAGTTTCAAGTCCTTTAGAAAAAGAAGAACTGGCTTGTAAATACCAGTTTTGCTTAGTCATGTAATTTTTTAATAGTTGATTTGCAGTTATGTATTGACTTTTTTGCTGGCATCAACGTGGGAATCAAAGTCACATGAATTCAAGCTTGTGCTAATTTTTCCTGTTCTTTTCCTCTTTGACACCTATCGAGAGTATAAAGATGTTATGAAGCTCTTATAGCAAAGATCTTCAGTCATTGCATTTAAAAAAAAATCACACTCCTTTCTTCTCTTGCTTGAAAGACTTAGATTATGTTTCTTTAGAATTTGTAAGACCGCTATTCTACGTTATTATGGTACTTGGAATAGGTAGTGAGTGAACTTATTTGGACATGAACCTGCCAGGTACTTATTGTTGGCCCTTGGCGACATTGGGAAGTACAGTTATTTCTCTTTGATCCTTCATTTGTTTGGCAGCTGGGGCCTTCCTAGGGCATCCTGTCTCTGCAACCCCACCTAAGTCTGCATTCTCTGATCAAGTCCCTCAAGCTCCACATCTTTCTGAGCTCTTTCCCTTAGAGTTAGAGTGACTTCCAGCTAATTTAATTAACACATTCCCTCTCAAGTATTAGAAAGAAAAAAAAGAGTGGTGTTCCAAAGTAAATACTTTCATTGTCATTCAGAGGCTTTCTGAAGAGTTATGAATAATATGGGATTTCAGGTAGCTGGAGAGAAAGATACTCCTCCCACCCCCAGCTTTCTTCAGGTGCTTTTCAAATTCTACCCAAGAGGTAGACATAAGCTGCCTGCCTTTCTCATTCAAGTAACTTGCTTAGTCATAGCTCACGCAGTTCCCCCGAAGAAAAGGATTAGTAAGCATTATCCCAAAGTTTCTGCAAAAACGTTGAAGGAGGCCACTCGATTTAAACTAGCAGTATGAAAAGAGCTGCAGTTCTTTATCTGCTAGCCAGCGTTTCTGCTAAATTCGGTTTTTGTTGGTGGTGGTTGAAAAGATCCACTTGCAAAGAGGAAAGAAAGAAAAATTCACAAAGAAATATACACTGCTGAGCTGGAAAGGATCATCTAGGCCAATGTACAAGCACTGAGCAAGAAACTGAGGTTTAATGAAGTTAAATAAAGCAGCCATGATTGCCCAGCGAGTGACTGAGCTCATCTCTCAGTTACAGCCTTACACAGCACACGGTCCTCTCTCTTCTTTACAGCTTCTTCACAGCGGGGCATCTGCTACGGGTTTGCATCCGCCTACATTGTTATTTGATTATTGCTGGTCTCCTCCCCAAGACTATTCCCTTTATGACAGCAGGGACCCTGCATGGTTTTGCTATTTGCCAGAATAGTGCCAGGCACGTGGTTAGTGCTCAAAGAATATTGGTTGAATGAATAAATTAATGACTGTCAATAAACGTAACATCTTTAGTCTTTTGAATAATTGTCAGGTTATCATTCCCACATTATGGTGACATGCTACTTAAATTAATCAGGGAAATGTTAGGTTCTGCTGCAGTAAGATATAAATGTTGAAATCTCAGTGGCTTAAGACAAAAAGGTTGACTTCTTATTCTTTTAAATTCCATGTGAGACGGGCAACCTATCTTCATCTTGTAGCTACTCACACTGGAATACGCAGCCTCCAAGGTCAACGGCAGGGGATGATTCAGATGATGGCAGCACACCAGTTTCATTATTTTTCAATTTTTTTATTTTTTAGGAGGTACCAGGGATCAAACCCGGAACCTTATACATGGGAAGCAGGCGCTCAACACTTGAGCTACATCCACTGCCCAGCACCAGTTTTTAAAAAAAAAAATGTATTTATTTATTTGTTTTTGAGGTACCAGGCCGGGGCCAGGGATTGAAACCGGGACCTCGTTTGTGGGAAGCCAGCGCTCGACCACTGAACCACATCAGCTCCCCCAACACCAGTTTTAAAGCATCTCAGCCTGGAAGTGACACATGGCACTTCTACCTATAGTCCTTTGGCCAGAATTATTCATATGGCCCCATCCTAATGCCAAAAGAGGCTGAGAAAGGAAGAAGAACACTTGTTTATTTAGTGAAAACTGTCCCTGCTTGCCTCTTGTATAGGTTAATTATAGTAACAATCATGAATATTTATTGAACAGTTGCTTTGTGCCAGGGCAAGTGCTACGTGCTTTATTACTTTCGTTGCTTCATTTAATCCTCATTGGTGGCAAATGAGCTGCAGGTACTCTGGTTATGATCAGTTTCCAAATGCAGAAACTAAGGGATTAATTTGCTCAAGGTCACAATTGATAAATAGGATCAGGGATTTGAAACAATTAGCCACTAAGACTCAACCCCATGTATGTTTTTTTATCGGTGTATGGTTTTGAAGAGCGCCAGGTTGGTTTTTCATAACGCAAATGAATGTAGAATAGGAAAGAATAAGATCCATTTGTGTGTTTATAAATAACTTCAGTTCAAGAAGCAGCTCTCAGTAATATCACTAAAATTAATGGAGAAAATGGAGATCATGGACCTTCTGATGTGGTACACTGAGGATACAACACTGTGTGTGTCATTCTTGTTTCCAATGCATGATCTGAATCTGATCATGAGGAACCGTCTACAAAACCATTGGCCTGCATTCTTCAAAAATGCCAACGTCTCAACCCAGCGTATCTACTCCTATGTATATACCCCAAAGAATTGAAAACAAGAATTCAAACAGATGTAAACCAATGTCCATAGTAGTATTCACAAGAGCCAAAAGATAGAAACAACCCAAGTGCCATCCACAGATGAATGGATAAATAAAAAGTGGTATATGCACATAATGGGATGCTATTCAGCTCTAAAAAGAATCAAATACTGAAACATGCTACAGCATGGATGAACTTTGAAAACATTACACAATGTGAAAGAAGCTAGACACAAAAGGACAAGTATTGTATGATTTCACTCATCTGAAATGTCTAGAATAAGCAAATTCATAGATATAGATTACAGGTTACCAGGGACTGGGGGCAGAACACGGGGAGTTATTGCTTAATGGGTACAGAGTTTCTGTTTGGGTTTTTGGTAAAAGTTTCTTGAAAAACTTTTGGTACTAGCTAATGGTGATGGTTACGTACCATTGTGAATGATTAATGCCACTTGGTTGTTCACTTGAAAACGGCTTGAAAACAGAACAAGCCTGCTCTTGGTTGTTCACTTGAAAACAGAACAATCACAAGATGCAATGCATGATTTTGAATTGGATATTGGAGGTGGGCATGGGTGGCAAAATCTGTAAAGGACATTTTAGGGGCAATTGATGGAATTTGATTATGTACAGTATATTAAATAATAGTATGATAACAATATTAATTTTCTGGAGTTTTATAATTTTACTGCAGTTAAATAAGAGAATGTCCTTGTTCGTAAAAAATATATACTGAGACATTTAGACATAAAGGAGCATGATGTTTGAAACTTGCTTTCAAATGATTTGTAAAACATGATATGTCTAAATAAACTAAATAGAGGGTGAGATAAGCCAACGTAACAAAATATTAGCAATTGTTGAATCCATACTAGTCTTGCAACTCTTTAAAATTTGAAATTATTTCAAAATAAAATGTTTTTAAAAAAGAACTAATGGCAACCTGGTTGGTACCTGATACCGAATGCTATAAACATAATTTGCTGTTGTTGATGGGACTGACTGGTGGAATCCAAGATGCCATTGCCTCTCTTTACTGTAAGGGCTCTTCCTTCACTAGGCTTGATATCTGCAGGAAGGTTGCCATTTCTCCCTCCCTGGAGATTTTGAAAGGGAAAAAGTGGGGTGGTTAGGCAGGGCCATGACTTTTTATGACTGTTAGTTCTCTGGTAATATAAAAATTGACAAGAAATGGAAGCCCCCTTTGAACGCAAAGGCATTCTGGCAGCAGAAATCCAAGGCTCTGGTGAATGGTTGACAATTAGAAAAACTGTCCCCTTCCTTCAAATCCACTCTCCCTCAAAGCATTAGTCCTTGAAGATGGTCATTCAACAAAGACCATAGATGCTCCCCTAAAGCTTGATTCCATTGAGCACAAAAACTTCCTGGTAAGGCCTATAAAAACAAGCAAACATACCTCTGCATTTCCAAAGCTCCCGTTTCATCAAAGTCACAGAGTTTCTGAATCACGAAGAACAAATACACAGGAGACCTTAAACAGCAAAAGGGAAATTATGTTTTAAAAGGGACACAAATAGGTTATCAATCAGAATATTGCAAAAGCAGAAGTTAGCTATGAGGGAAAAATTTCATTTATATACCAGGAAAAATACTAGTTGAAGGATAGACATATTTCCCATTTTCCAAGGATTTGTTTAATATACTTGTCAGTCAGTCATCGTCATTTCTCAAAGAGAATGAAAAGCTAACTTCCAAATTTCTCTTCTTTTGCAGGCATACTTATGACCAGCACAGGCAATATAGAATAAATCACTTTATACATGCATATAAGATGCTCAGAACAATGCCTGCATACAGTAAGTTCTCAATTAATGATGGATTTTTTTAAGATAAAATAAAATTAAAGGCTTAGCAGAGTTAAGTTGACTCCCACTTAAACCACAGTTATCTGGGGATAAAGGAAGTGTCCACTGCAAAGTGTTTTCAACAGTGAAAACTTCAAAAGCAGGAGGAAATTTGCCATTTTAACCATTTTATTTTATTTTAAAGATTTTTATTTATTTATTCCCCCCGCCCCCCATTGTTTTGTGCTTGTTGTCTGCTCTCTGCTCTGTGTGTTCCTCTGTGTCTGCTTGTCTTCTCTTTAGGTGGCACCTGGAACCAATCCTGGGACCTTCCGGAGTGAGAGAGAGGCACTCAATCTCTTGCGCCACCTCAGCTCCCTGATCTGCTGCGTCTCTTATTGTCTCTCCCTCTGTGTCTCTTTTTGTTGTGTCATCTTGCTGCGCCAGCTCTCCGTGCAGGCCAGCATGCCTGCACGGGCCTGCACTCCTACGTGGGCCAGCTTGCCTTTCACCAGGAGGCCCCGGGAATCGAACCCTAGACCTCCTATGTGGTAGACAGGAGCCCAATCACTTGAGCCACATCAATTTCCCTTAACCATTTTAAAAGTGTACAATTCAGTGCCATTAATTACTTTAACAATATTATGCTTCCATTACTAAAATTTTCTCATTGCCCAAAACAGAAACTCTTTACCCATTAAGCAATAACTCTCCATTCTGCCTGGTAACCTCTAAAACTACCTTCTGCCTCTATGAATTTGCCTACTCTAGATATTACATGTAAGTGTCTGGCTTATTTCCCTTAGCAAAATGTTTTCAGGTTTCATCCATATTGTAGCACCTATCATAATTTCATTCCTTTTTAAAAAATGGCTGAATAGTATTCCATTGCATGTATATACCACCTTTTATTTATCCATTCATCTGTGAATGGACTCTTGGATTGTTTCCACCTTTTGGTCATTGTGAATCATGCTGCTATGAACACTGTTGTACAAATATCTGCTTGATTCCCTCCCTTCAGCTTCTTTGGCTATATACCTAGGAATGAAATTATCACGTCATATGGTAATTCTAAACTTAATTTTCTGAGAAATTCAGTCTTACAGTATGTAGTCTTTTGTGTCTGGCTTCTTTCACTTAGCATAATGCTTTTGAGATTCATCCACATTATTGCATATATCAATAGTTTCCCTTTTTTGCTGAGTAAAATTCCATTGCATGGATATGATATACCACAATTTGCTGATTGATTCATGAGGGGATGGAAATTTGGGTGTTTCCAGTTTTTTGCTGCTATGAATAAAGCTGCTATGTTCATTTTCATAAAAGTCTTTGTGTGGACATATGCAATCATTTCTCTTGGGTAAATACCTAGCAGTGGAATGGTTGGGTCATATAGTAGGTACATGTTCAACTCTATAAGAACCTAACAAATGACATCCAAAGTGGCTGTACCATTTTACATTCCCATCAGCCTTGTATTAGTTTCCATTGCTTCACATCCTTGATAACAATATCAATTTCAGTTGGTATATTAAAAGCCCAGCTTCCAAATATTTAGGATATCTTTTCCTTTAATAAATTTGGTCTTATTATGAAGAAATTGAAAAGAAGTGGCAAATAAGCCTTACATACCTTATTACTTTTCCTTTTTACAACTCTGAAATCACCTTGTAATCATTTGCTTTTTAGTCAGTTATTCAGTTGCTTATAGTGTATACTCTATAAACATAAAATTGTTCTGCAAGTGCATTGTTTTCTAATTTTCTCCTAACTATAAGAAAAAAAATTCAAAACAGCATTTACAGGGGAGCAGATGTAGCTCAGTGGCTGAGTGCCTTCTTCCCATGTATGAGGTCAATCCCTGGTACCTCCTAAAACAAACAAAACAAACAAACAGCATTTACATGCCCCATATTTCCTTCTCTATGGCATTATACCAGGGGAAGAGGAAGTGTCTTAGTCTCCAAAGGCTGCCCTAACAAAGTACCACTAGTTGAGTGGCTTAAAACAACAGAAACTTATTGGCTCACAATTTTGAAAGCTAGAAGTCTGAATCAAGGGGTCACTAGGGCTATCCTTCCTCTGAGGGATCTACAGAAGAATATTTCCTTGCCTCTTCTAGCTTCTGGTGGCCCCAGGCACTCCTTAGCTTGTGGCAGCATAACTCCAATTTACCCATTAGTCGATCAGTGGACAGCTGAGTTATTTCCTTCTTTTCCTACATGTGAATATTTGTGAATGTTCAAATTTGTAAGATAATACCAAACTATGTTCCAAAATGATTGTACAAATTGAACATTCCTACTTTTAATGTCTGAATTTCTTTCGGTTGTCTTCTCCTAGGTGCATCTTCTCACTTTCTTTAAGGTGCTTTTTTAATTATCATAAGTTGTGTTTGCCTTTCTAGATCCACCTCCACCTACAGGAGGCTGACCTGTATGGACCTCATCAATGGGCTACATACTTCCTGACTTCTCATTGGGTTTGGCCAGTAAGAGGAGCCCCAGCAAGAAAGGAGGGCGGGCGGGGAGGTCAGGCCTCCTATCTTCCTGTTACCTTCTCTGTTAGGTGATCTCTTCCTTGACAAAAGGAGGCCTGCTCTGGAGATTCTGCCTTTTTCAGGTTTACATTGCCCCTCCCTCCTCCTTGTTTTCTCTTTTTGCCTTGGGGTGGTGGCAGCTCCCGAGGCTTCCTTCGTTGTTTTTATGGCTCCCCAACACCTTGTCTATACTTTTGTTATTAATCCCTTTATAAACAAGCCCTCCTTGAAGCATCTTTACATGAATTTACCATCTATTTCCTGCTGCCTGATATAGAAGTTTTTCATATTAAAGGGAAATGTATGGATTTTTATTTGAATAAGTATTTGTTGTGTGTGTATTCCTTAAAGAAATTCTTTTCTATCCTCAAAATATAAGGATATTTACCATATTTTCTGTTAAAAGTTTTGCTTTTATGTTTAAGTTCTTAATCCTTCTGGATTTGATTCTTATATTTGGTCTGAGGCAAGGAAGTTGTTTAATTTTTTCTATAAGAATAACCATTTTCTCTGGCTCCATTTATTGGATAGTCTCTTTTTTCCCCTCAATGATTTCTTTCATATTTCAAAGTGTTAGTCAAATGCTAGGCAAAAGGAAGTTGGCAGGGTTATAGCAATGACAGACAAAGTAGATATTCCAGACAAAAATCATTAGGGATAGAGAGAGAGGTATTGTCTTAGTTTGCCAGGGCTGCTATGACAAATAACCCACATTGTTTGACTTGAACAACAGGAATTTGTTGCCTCACAGTTTTGGAGGCTAGAAGCCCAAAATCAAAGTATCAGAAAGTTGTGCTTTCTCTTAAATCTCTTGCTTTCTGGTGACGGCTTACTGGCAATCAATCTCTCTCTTCATGACAAGGTCATCTGTCTCTTTCTGTTTCCAACTGGGACTTTTAGTTCTGTGTCCAAATTTCTTTTGGCTATAAGGACTACAGACATATAGAATTAAGGTTCACCTTGATTCAATTTGTCCTCATCTTAATAGGATCTTCGAGGATCTTATTTACAGCTGAGTTCACACCCACCAGACTGGGGATTAGGACTTGACATATCTTGTGGGGGACATGATTCAATCCCCAAAAAGTTACTACATAATGATGCTAAGTTCAATTCATTAGGGAGATATGATATTTTTAGACCATATGTACCTAATAAAATATCTTCAAAATAAACAGAGCAGAAATTGATAAAACTATAGGGAAAATCAGAAAAAGTCTCCATCATAGTGGGAGATTTCAATACACATCTCTATTTATTGATAGTTCAGGCAAACAAAAAATAATCAAAGCTAAAGGTTTCAGCAACACATGAACAAGCTTTATCTAATGGCCATATGAAGAATTCTGCACCCAACAATTCTTCTCAAGCACACATGGAATATTTGCAAAAATTGGTCATTTATAAGTTATATAAGTTACAAGTGATTTCAAAGAAAATATCCCTGTAGACTAAGAATCAGCAAACTACAGACTGTAGGCCAAATCCAGCCCATAGTGCGGTTTTCTACAGTGTGGGAGCTAAGTATGGTTTTTATATTTTTAAAAACTTGAAAAAATTAACAAGAATATGTAACAGATGTCATATTCTGTCTGCAAAACCTAAACTATTTACTATTTATACTTCACAGAAAGTTTGTTGACCTCTGCTATAGATCATGTTCTCTAATCACTCACTATTCAGTTAAAAATAACAAAAACATACTTAAAAACCCTGATATACTATATTTAAATTTAAATATACTTGTAAATATACTTGTAAATAAATTTAAATATACTTGTAAATAATTCCTGGGTCAAACAAGAAACCATAATGAACACCTAATAAAGAATTGGAACTGAATGATAATGAAAATGTTCTATATCAAAACTTGTAGGACACAAAAAAAATGATGCTTTTAAACTTAAATGCTCATATGAGTAAAAACAAAACATAAATAACAAAAAAAAAAAAATGCTGAAAATTATTGGCACATATCCCAAATAGATTAGAAAAGAAACACAGAATAAATCAAGAGAGCATATAAGGAAGGTAATAATAAAGGTAAGAATGAATGAAAGAAAAGAAAGAAACAACAGTGAATGTCAACAAAGTCAAAATGTTCGAAAAGATCATCAAAATAGTTTTGTTTTATAAAATAGAAAAGGCATGAATGGATGTGATATTTTTGGTTACTGCATTTTTCAGTTGTAGAGTACCTGTTTGGTTCTTTTTCACTCCTGCCATGCTCTTTCCCCCACCCTTGGCCATTAAAAAAAATTTTTTTTTCCAGTTCTCTGATGAAATTCTGCATCTTGAGTTTGACCTCCTTGCACATATAACTAATTAAACATCTCTGGCTGACAACCCCAATACCAGAAGCCCTTGTGTGGATGTTTTTATTGTCTGCTGTTACTACTGGTTCTCCTTCAAGTTGCCTAATCTTCTCATGTACCTGGTTATTTTTCAATGTAGGATAGGCATTGCATTTGAAACTCCGTAGGGTGATTTGAGGCCATGATGTTATCTTTCGTCTGAGAGTGCCTAAGGGCACTGGCAACAGCCGTAGTCTTAATCTAATTTCCGGGGTGATAGACGCAAAACTCGGCGGTAATTTCTAGGAGGGCAGGTCTACTTCTAGTTCAACCTTTTTTAAAATTTTTCTTTTTTTAAACTTAATTATTATTATTTTTTATTTTTTCTAATTCAACCTTAATCCGAATGTGAAGGTCCTCAGACTCCTGACCCAAAGCTCGGGAAGGGGAGGTTAGCTCTTCCCAGCCCTTGGCAGGCTCTGGGCTCCAAATTTTGTCCCTCTATCCCTGTGAGATATCAAAAGCCCTTTCCTGGTTCTCAGCCAGCTTTTCCAGAATCGGTTCATGTCTGGATTTCCTTCATCTCCTGAATCGTGGTATAATAATTCTTCATTTCCTTGTTAGCTCTTTGAAGCCTCCAAATAGAAATTAACTTTTCTCCAGCATTTCTAGTTGTCTTCAGTGAAAGATGGGCTGAAATGATCTTTTAGACAATTTCTGAAGATCAATTGCATTTCTCTGCACCAGCAGCATTAAAAAGACACTGTTGATAACAGCGACAAAACTATAAACTACTTTGGAATACATTTTTAAAATTTATTTTTCGAAGCAGTTGTAGGTTTACAGAAAAATCACAAAGAAAGTACAGAGTTCCCATGGCGCCCCACCGTAGTTTTACCTATTATTAACATTTTGTATTAGTGGGGTATATTAGTTGCAACTGATGAACCACTATTATTATGATTATATTATTAAAGTCCATAGTTTACATTAGGGTTTACTCATTGTGTTGTACAGTTTTGGGGGTTTTTAAAAAAGTTTTCTCATGTAACACAACATTACATTTCCTATTTTAACCACTTTCAAGTATACAATTCAGGGTGTTAATTACATTCACAATGTTGTGTTATCAGGACCACTGTTCACCACCAAAACTTTTCCATCACCCCAAAAAGTAACCTTATACCAATTAAGCATTAACTCCCTTTTCCCCACCCTCATCCTTGCTGCCAATAACCTATCTTCTAATATCTGACTCTATTAATATGGATTTTCTAATTATTCCATATAAATGAGGTTATACTATATTTGTCCTTTTGTGTCTGACATTTCACTGAAGACATGTCTTTAAGTTTCATCCATGTTGTAGCATGTATTGGAATAATTTCAATAAGGGATTTGCAAGGTTTTCATGTAAAAAAAATTATAAAACTTTGCTGAAAAACATTAAAGAACATAAAATAATAGGCATTATTAGCCTGTGTTCATCTGTAGAAAGATTTACTATCGTACAACCATCAATCCCCAAACCAAAAGGATTTTCCATGGAACTTTGGGAGTTTATTCTCAAATTTATATGGAGGAACAAAGGGCTGAAAGCAACTTTATTCTGAATAAGGAGAGGAAATTTACCCTAGGAAATATCTGGACATTATGGGGCAATAATAATTAAGTCACTAAGGCATTGGCATAGAGAGAAACAAATTGATCAGTTGAACAGAATAGAGATTGTGAAATAAATGACAGGTACCCCATGGAGGCACTAGCCATGAATGAAAGAGCATAGATGTGAAATTCAGAATGGCAGCTTCTGATCTCCCTCTCTGGCATTATCACAATGCTGTATCTTTGGCTTCACGGGAAACCAGATCGTAATCCAAATCCATGTAATTCTTTAGGATGAGAATTCACCGTCACAGGAACGGAAATACTTGGCGGTTTGGCGGTCTGTCTAGTCAGTGCATTCTCTGACCTTGGAAGCGAAGCTAAGTCTCCTTCGGGAGGGTGTTTGGAGAGCCTGGAATCAGAACAATTCACGTTGAATGATAAATTGCATCAGAAGAGGTGGAAACAAATGGACATCTCGAGCAGGCTCCTAATTCAGAAGTGAGTTCTGCCTGCAGGAAGGGTGGAATAAAGATCACTTTCGCCAATGCCCCAAGCAACCAGTATAATCCTGCAATCAACGGGCACTCCCTCCCAAAAAAGACGGCCTCTCCGCCAGTCACCTACAATCCCACCGGCTTGGATTGTCTTTCACAGATGTCCATGGGCTTCACTCCTCCCTCCTTCAAGTCTTTACCCAGATGTCATCTTCTTAACGTGGCACGTCTGATGACCTTATTTTAAAGGGGAATCCCCCCAATCCTGATTCTCCTTACCCTGCTGAGCTTTCTAGTTTTTTCACGAATGATTTATGCTATGTAATTTACTTATTCATCGTGTCTATGCTTGTCCGTATCCTCCTGCAAAAATGCAATGCCACAAAGGCCGGGAGCTCTAACTGCTCTGTCCACTGACGCACACCAAGCATTTAGAGCAGCATGTATTTGGTGCTCAGTGGTTAATTTTTTGTGTGTATGTGGTAAGATATATATATATAACATTAAATCTTCCAGTTTAACCATTTTTTAAGTGTACAGTTCAGTGGCATTAATCACATTAACACTGTTGCACAGCCATCACCAACACCAAACTTTTTCCTCACCTCAAATAAAAACTCTGTACCCATTAAGCAATAACTCCCCATTCCCCTTTCCCCGCAGCCCCTGGCAACCTCTAATCTACTTTCTGTCTCTGAATTTGCTTATTCTAGACATTTCATGTAAGTGGAATCATCGAATATTTGTCCTTTTGTTTCTGGTTTCTTTCATTTTGCATCAAGTTTCATCCACGTTGAAGAATGTCTCAGAACTTCATTCCTTTTTATGGCTAAGCGACATTCCATTTAAGGTATCTACCACATTTTGAGATTATTATTGAATGACTAAGAGAGACCTTTATGGATACAGTAGTGTGTCTCTCAGGGTCTCACTTCCCATTCCTGCCCCACAGCTTATCAAGCTTTTTAAAAAATATTAAAGTGGTACATATACGCTTTCCTGTGTTTCAAACAACAGACTCAAAATAATAAAGAACAACAGACAAAAGAAACAAGGGATAAAAGAGGGTCATCTAAAAATGTAAGTGAAATCTCAAAAAAGAAAATTCTAGGGCAGGGGTTCTTAACTAGGGGTCCGTGGAAAGATTTCAGGGGGTCTGTGAGCGTGAATTGAAAATTCAAAAAAATGTTATTCTTGTGGAGACGTGTTGGTGCGGGTGTGATATATTTACTAAATAACACACAGCACAGTGTGGACTTAGTAAGGGGCCCATGGTTTTCACCTGACTGGCAAAGGAGTCTGTGGAACAAAAAAGGTTAAGAACCCCTGTTCTAGGGGACCAATTTTGCTTTGAACAGAAAAGTACTCATCAGTCAGTGTTGCATTTTTGTATGAAACTCCTACCTGCTTTAAATATAATCTGTGCAAATTTATGACAGAAATAAATTATGACAGCTTGGAAAATTGATTTTGCCCTCCAAACCCAGCTCTAGTCAATTCTAAATGATATTTCTTATTTAGGGCTCTATATTTAAATGGGAATAATTTTGCCATCTAATATATGGACTCTCTAAATGCTTGTTCCTTGGTGTGTCACAATGGAAGAATAAAAAAGCATGCATGCCTACAGGTTTTAAACGTTTAGTAAGACATCTATGCTCTACTTTATTTTTTTTAATGAGAAAAATAGACAAAATGTTTAATGAGATAAAAAGGACTAAGTTATTTTCCTTTGCATGCATGATGTGAATCCCCCAGATTCTGTGAAAAAGAAAAAGAACCCTATTCAAACATGATTACTGTCATTAGATGACGTCCAGAGCATAAAACCAACCTGCAAAGCCTGCTGAGAGAAAGTGGCCAGAAGAACACCAAAAAGAGAATAAGTCATTTGGAAGGAAGGGCTGCTAATCATGGAACCAGAGGGAACAGCCTTTGGGAGAACTATTCAAAATCCATCCAGCAGAAGGGAGTAATCTGTTTCTGGGCAAAGTCATCATGATTGAGATGGCTGCAGGGTGTGGTAGCCCATAGATTTTAGAATATTTCAGGAATCACTAAGGAGACCATTCTCATTGTGAGATACAAAGCCAAATTAAGGCTGGGCCAGGCAGGCAGAATTCAGAAACAGCAATCTACAAAGAACTCATACTACAAATGTAAGGAGATTGGGGAGGTGGGGTGCAGGGAGAAGGATATATTTATCAGAATTCCTCTTGAGGTCAGGATTATATGTAGTTGGAAAAAAAGGTTTGATAAGCTATGGAGAAGGGATGGGAATTTATTTAAAAGGGGAATACAACTATTCTTGATTCCCCTTAACATGCTGTTCTCTATTTTTTCCCCCATAAAATACTTGTCATCTTCTACTATGCTATGTAATTTACTTATTTATCATGCCCATGATTGTTACCTGTATCTGCAAAAATGCAATGCACAAAGACAGGGATCTCTCTGCTTTATGTACTCCAAGCAACTAGAACAGCAGATATTTGTTGCACAATAATTTTTTTTAAGTTTTGGTAATGTATGTATAACACAAAACTTGCCATTTTAACCATTTGTAAGTGTACAATTTAGTGGCATTAATTACATTAATGATGCTGTGGTGTGTTTATGTCATGGGGTAGTATAGAACCCAATTGCTGGTCCAATAGTTAAAACATTGTTTTACTAAGTTATGTATTACTCCCTAGACTCTCTCCCTACCTCCCCATTCCCAGATGTATCCACTGGCCCAGATTTTTTTCTTATCATTTCCTTGCTTTATTTACACACATACACACACACAAATGCATGGATAGCTAAAAATATATTGCTTAGTTTTGCTTGTTTTCAGGCTCTATAGAAATCCTATCATATTGTAAGCTGTCTTCTAGGTGTTACTTTTTTCACTGAACATTATGTGTCCAAGATTCTTCCATGTCATTGCATTTAGCTGCAGTTCCTTCATTTTCACTGTTCTATATCTTTTCATTACATGAACATACCATACTTTGCTATTCACTCTCCTGTGTGTGTGTATTGATTGTTTGCAGTTTTTTCCATAATAAACATGACTTCCAGCTCCATAGTTCTATGTATATATTGGTGCTCATGTACAAGAGTTTCTCTTGAGTGTAGGCCTGATTTACGAACGGCCAATTATTTTTCTACATGGTTATACCCATTTAGACTTCCATCAGTAATGGGAAATATTCCCACCAATCCACATCTTCTCCACTTATTTGGTATTGTCAAATTTCCTAATTTTTGTTAATCTCAACAATAGCATTAAAAACAATTCAAAAACATGGCATTAAAAACAAAAACGAAACTAAAACAATAAAAGTTGATGACATTGTTTCCAAACTGAAAGTCCTGCAACATCTGGTCATGAAGAATTTACTGACCACTTGGCAGCTCCTGAGTATTCCCAGCTCACCAGGTGGGATGCGATATAGTAGTTCCCGACCATTGAAATAGCCAAGTTCTTCCACAACAGCCTCCCCTAGGCTGCTCTTATTGGCAGTCATCTTATTTGGTATAAAACAATGTAGGGAAGCGGATGTGGCTCAATCGATAGGGCTCCCGTTTACCATATGGGAGGCCCCGGGTTCGTTTCCTGGGGCCTCATGGTGAAGGCAAGCCAGCCCAGGCGGCGTGGTGAGCTGACGCAGCTGGACGACCCAACAAAGGGAGACAAGCAGACACAGAAAAACGCACAGCAAAATGGACACAGCGAGCACAAGCATCGGGGGGTGGGGATAAATAAATAAATAAATAAAATCTTAAAAAAAAA
>JAQZBX010070575.1:0-15393 GCA_029593785.1 Cabassous unicinctus
TCTGCTTCAGTCTGCAAGAGGTGGCTGGAATCCATCATCAACTTCATTTTGTGTGTGCTTCTTTTCCAGCTGAAAAACTTTTTTTCCCTCTTTTAATTTTTAAAGGGAATGAAAGCCAAAAGAAGACATTAACATTGAAATCCGGAATGGCTATGTTTACCTTATTTATGAAAACATGAAAGCATCTCAAATCTGGGGTGGGGTGGAGGGAGCCAAGCAGGCGGGCCCCCCTATACTTTCCCCAGGATCTTGGCTGGGTTTTACACGATGGTGTCCTCCACTGCCTTCAGCTGCTTCAGGAGATCCTTGCACCTTGACAGTCTGCTGGCCTTCCCAGACTTGGTGCCTGCCGCAGAGGCGGTACTGTCCTCTGAGGCCTTGCCAGACCACAAGCTGGAGCTCTTGGACCGGGACGATACCTGGGGCTTCCTGTCTGGTGAGCCAAAATTGTTCTGGGGTTCTGGCTTCTCTGCTGCCCTAGCTGGGTGAGCCAAGTCCCCCACCGGATTTCTGGTCCTGAGAACCACAGGCTGGGGATGTGTTCGCACCCTTGGCTGGAGGAAGACTCTGCCTGTCCTTGTCCGACAGCTTGAGTCGCTTCATGCTCCCTTTTTCAGTCACTTTGTTTAGCACAATCAATTTGATTTCCTTGTGTGCAATAAACGTTCCCTGTGGGGGCTGCCCCAGAGGCACCTG
Source organism: Cabassous unicinctus (assembly GCA_029593785.1). NCBI lineage: Eukaryota > Metazoa > Chordata > Mammalia > Cingulata > Chlamyphoridae > Cabassous > Cabassous unicinctus. The sequence continues at coordinate 697 of JAQZBX010070575.1, forward strand.
CAGCAGAGCCAAGGGCTATTGGCTAGATCTGCTGCCTGCTTGGGGATTCCTGGTCTTGGGGGCTTGTGTGGGCAAATCCTTTTTCCGCTTATCCTCTAACACCAAGTTTTTTTTTAGATTTTCCAGGCCTGCGGAAAGGAACTGTGAGCTGTCTGAGGACATAGGGTTGGCCAGGTCCCTTGAACTGTTCTCTGAGTCCAGGCTGTGCAAGGTGCTGGATACCAGTGAGACGCTGCTCACACTGATGGACCTGAATTTGGAACTGGAGCCGCTATAGCTTCTGCAGCTGCTTCTACCGCTGCTGCTGCCACTGCGGGACACTTCCTGGGAGGGCTCCTGGCTGGCTGCTCCTTCCTCCTGGCTTCTGGAGACTTTCCGGGATTGGTGTGCCTGGGCATGGTGCCCACACCTGCCTTTCTGGGGGACTCTCTCTTCATCACCAACTTCTCTTCTCTCTTGCTTTCCCGGGAGTCGGGGCCACCTCTCCACTAGTTTGGACAGGAGGTCCGTGTGGGGAGAGCTTTGGCGACCGGGATGGGGATGAGGGGAAGGACCGGGACCAGAATCAGCTGCCTGAGAATGAGCTGTGCCTGGAGGAGCGGCTGGAGTAGGAGCTATAAGATGAAGATCTGGAAGGAGACCTGGACCAGCCAGAGCCAGACCAGAATGATGAGCATGAGCACCACCCGGAGGAACTGGAGGCGGAGGCCGACAAGGCTGATATTTTCCCACTCCTTCGTCTCAGACTAGGAGACACCGACAATTCCAGTTTCTCCTTGGGAGACTTGGATCAACGCCAGGGTCCTTCCATTCGTCGGTTCCTTTTACCTGGGGACCCGCAGTGGTGGCCTTCTTCTTTGGTGGCTCAGCTTGACGGTTTGGTGGCTGAGGGGACCGGGACTTTGATTTCTCCTTGTCTTTCTCTCGTTCTTTATGTGTGGGTCTCTGTGCTGCCTGTACTTCTTAACCCACTTGGTTGCTCTCTCTGCCACCCCTCTTTCCTCCACTACAGATCCTTTTCGCTCTCTCAACGGTTTTCGCGCTCCTTTTGCCATCGTTCTGTCTAGGTCTCTCTTCTATTCCTGCTCTCGCAGTCTGTCCTCTCTATCGTTCGCTTTGCCTTTCCAGTTCCTGGTAATTAGAATAGGGCTCTGTTTCTGTATCCTGCACCATGAAATTCCCCTACTGCCCACCATGCCAGCATCGTTCTACATAGTAGTCATGGTAAGGATTTGAATGAGGCTCAACTGCTGTTTCTCTGACATCTCTAGTGTCTGATCATTCCAATCAAACTCCTGTTTGTTATCACCAATGGTCATCGTCAACCTTTTCTCTTCAAAATCAGGCTCCTGCTCATTCCAAATGTTGCTTTTTTCAATATCTCCTTTGCATGCTGAAGTCCTAGCTCCCATGCATGCTCTGTTGGGGACTTTGGAAGGGGTGGAGGCAAAATTTCATCAACTACCCGCCCACGCCAAAAACTGGCAGGCATCACTGGGTGAGGTCTGAGAGGCGGGTCACTGTTGGGAAGGAAATGGTTGGCTTTCCAGATCAGGGAGCAATTCCCCTTGTCATTCACTCCAGGGTGTAAGAACCTACAATTCATTCCCCAGGTACAGTTCCATTTAACCTGGCCTCTGAATGGGAAGGAATTTGATACTGGTGCAAGAAGAGTGGATAATGGTGGCATAACATCTTTCCTTAAGTATTGGCAGATGGGATCTTTCCTTAAGTATTGGGAACCTCAGGTTCCCATCACTGGACACTCTCACTTTAACTTCTTCCAGGTCATCATCATCAATCTCCTTGTCCTCAATCTCTCCATCCTCTTCCTCTTGTTTTTCCTTCTTGTCAGTCTCCAGAGGTTCTTTTTCCTCCACATTTTTAACACCTGGTCTTTCTTCCTTCTCTGGAGCTTCTTCTCTTTTGTTTTCCTTGTCCTTACTTCCAGGCTTCTCGACTTTAACCTCTTGAACAGTTGAAACTGGCTCCTCCAGAACCTCCTCATCGTAATCGAACTCATACTCATACAAGGGGACTGAGGAGGTCACGTCCCAAGGGCCAGTTGTCCAGCCCTCATCCAAGTCATTCTCAGACTGGGAGCTCAGTGGGCCCCTGCACAACTGGTTAGCATTGTTGTTATGATCCTGAGATTTGGGCTGACTCTCCTGGTCCTCCTCATTGGAGGCCAGTCCCTTGGTTGCATTTTCCTCCACCTCCATGTTGGAAATGCTCCTTGCAGCTCTGTCCAAATCCTGATCAGACCTGCTTTCTCTCAGAATGTTGTCTTCAGTGAGACACTGCTGCTCCTCTTCTTCCCATTCTGGCAAGCAAGGGTCCCTTACACGGCAATCAGCCACATCCATGGGTGTCCAAAGTTCTCATTGCCAAGACAGAGAGGGGTCCACAGCTTCACTGGGGTCTGGTCTCTGTGAAGACGTCCCTAGGTGGTTCAGTTCCTCACAGTCTGTGGCTTCAGCTGCGAAGCATGCTGAATAAATAGGCTTTGCTACCTGCGGGGGCAGGCCTTTGAGCAAAGTAATCAGGCCACAGCTGCATATCTATGAGCAGAAAGTTTTCCCTCGCTGTCTCCTCCCAACCCCTTTTCTTCAGTCCCCACCCCTTACCTGTTTTTTGATTACTATTTACATGGAATAGTTTTCCCATCCTTTCATTATCAGCTACTTTGTGTTTGTATCCTAAATTCATCTTTGTCTTTTGAATGGAGAATTTAATCCATTTACATTTAATTTAATTGCTGAGAAGGCAGCACTTACCTCTGTTTTAATATTTGTTTTTGCATGTCTTGAACATTTTTGTCACTCATTTTCTTTGTTACTATCTCATATTTTGTTTAGTTGATCCTTTGTATTGAATCATCCTGATTCTTTTTCCTTTTACATTTGTGAACATTTTAAAATATTTTTATTCAGATTTATAGGCACTATATTTAATATTCAAAATGCATTACAATCTACTTTAAATTGATACTAACGTAACTTCAATAACCAATGAAATTTATGCTCTATTATTCACCTTCCTCATTTTTGCTGTTAAATCACCATTTCATCTGTTTTCATTGTATGCCCTATCCAGCATCTTATAATTACATTTATGCATTTGGAGTTTATGCACATTTATGAAATAAAAGGTAGAGTTATTTACCCAAAATATTATAAAAGTTATATTTACTAATGTGTCTACTTTTATCAGAGATCTTTATGTATTCATATTTTGAAGTATTGTTTAATGTACTGTCATTTCACACTGAAATGTGCCTATCAGTATTTCTTTTATGTCTGCTCTAGTGGTAAGGATCTCCCTTAATTTTGTTCATTTCTGAAAGTCTCAATTTCTCTGCTACTTTTTTTAAACTCACTTTTGCAAAATGCAGAGTTCTTACTTGATATTTTGTTTCTTATTTTATTACTTTAAATATGTTGCCCCCTTCATTTTGGCCTTTATGTTTTCTAATGAGAAAACTGTGCTTAAGCTTACTGAAGAATCCTTGTATATAATGAGTCACTTCTCCCACTGCTTTGAAGATTCTATTTTTCTTTTCCTATTTATATTTTTATTGTAATGTATCTCTCTCTGGATCATTTGTCCTCTAGGTGTTTTGGGCTTATTAGATATGAATTTACATATCATTCATCAAATTTGGGAAGTTTTTGGCTATTATTTCTTCAAGTATGCTAACTACCCCATTTGTCTTCTTATTCTGTACTAGCCTGAGTGTTTAATGATTTCTCCAATTTATTTTTGGAAAGAAAAAAGGAGGTATTCCTCATAGTCTATAGTCACTCCTGTCTCTGTAAATTTACCTGTATACAAATATTTTGGCAGATACATTATAGAACACCTGTAGCGAACAAAACAAAAGCAAGAAAATAAACTAATAATAATAATAATAATAATAATAATAAAAACCTGCCTCACTCTTGCAGATGGATCTTTGCTGTAGCTATATTCAAGCTTGGACTGACCCTATTAACCAACCTAATTGAAGACTAAGGGAATTCCCAGTTTTTCATCAGAGCGTGCATCTTGCCTGAGTTTGCTTCATGGCTTTCTACACATTCTCATATATATGGGTGTTCCAGAATATCCTAATTTCCAAAGGAAATTCTACCCATCTTTTTCTCCCAGGGCCACAGTCTTCTATTTTATGTCTCAACTGAAAACTTTTGCCATAGTTAACAGCAATTTGATCATTTTATTATAACATTTTTAAGCAATGACTGCCACTTCTCCAACCTGTGTGATACTTTGGTAGGTGAATCAGAGGAAATGAGCATCTGAAAGGTGTATGCTATTTTAACTAAATCAAATGTGCTCTTCTAACTCCATACCCAGAATCTAGGATTCCATACTGGGAATGTGGCCTTTCCTTTCTTCAAAACTGCCACAGAGTCAGGGAGGGAAAGTGCAAGGGCTTACAAAAGTGCTACAGAGTTTTCCTAGCATTTTCACTTTGTCTTATTCTTGAGTCATCATCCCCTTGGTAGCTGTAAACTTTTGACTGATACAGAAATTTCTTTAAAAATTGGTTCTTATATTTTCTTCATATATATGCAGGATATATATGCAGGAGGATGGGAGCTTCCTGTTCCATCACCTTGCTAATGTCTCTTACTGCCTTTCTTGGATTCTGAAATTATACCCCAAGTTCTTCCTTTCAAATAAATTTTAATATCTTTTTGAGCAGAATGTCTCTGATTTGAGCGTTCTTTTGATAATAGGTTATATATGAATGAAATATTAACTTTTAAAAAAAGACGTAAAGTGGATGATTCTTCATGAGGGAGTTTCATGGTACTGGGGATTTCAAGAGACAAATACTATGAAATGTCTTAGATACTGTTTTGTGATCTATGACCTAGTTTTACTGATATCAGGCTATCCTCTGTAAAGCCCAGACAGAACACAAGGAATGAGGTTCATGTACTGAAAGATTATATATAAAACCCTCTCATGGATCTCTAGATTACCACACTTCAGTAAAGAAGGTAAGCAAGGATCACCATAAATCTGAGCAATACCTCTATAAAAATGCAGACAAGTTCAAAAATACAAGTGTATGACAACATTTACTGCAACTCAAAAATGTAACTCAAACAAAATAAATATGCTAGGAATATGTGGACAGATGAAAAAATTGTACACATATGGAGGGATTTCGGACCATTGAAAGAAAGAAAAATTATGTGTGTAATTTATAAATATGGATATATGCACACATTAGAACCAGCCACTGAAGAAGTTGGAAGCACATAAATACCAGGAAGGCAAAACAAGGGGCTGGAGAATATAGAAAGTACATTGCTGGGTCTCAAAACAAATATTAAAATATTTTTTATCTTTGCATGGAAACTTCCTTACAATTTTAAAAAATGAAAAGCATACTGAGTGAACTAATAAAGAGTAAGCTGCTTGATCAATGTTACTGATTTGAATCTGTATTATAAACATACAAAAGGAAAGTGGAAAAGTTCCACAATTCTTAAAATGTCCTCATTGTTCTTTGACAACTGCTGCTCATTTTTCATCTAATGAGAGTAGAAGTATAGCACTAGAGACACATAGACTTAAACATATACACAAAGCAAATATTAACACAGATGTGAAAATGCAAAGAGTACAAAAATTTAATTCATTATTAAACTTGATGCTCTATAATAAGGAAAAAGAACAAAAGTAAACAATAATATATTTTATTATGTAATATTCCAATACCCTTCTTTTCAGTTATGTTTTTCACTTTTCCTATTGTTAATATTTCCTAATGTTTGTTAAGGCATCATTTTCATTTTAACATATTATTTTGTAAATGTGATCTATCCATTCTAAGGAGCCTACTTCCCTTGACATATGCTGTCCACTCAGTGATTCACTTTCATGTTGTACTTCTCAGCTGCCTCAAATATTGGCTGTTGTGTTCATTCCTGACTCCAGTGTTATCACTTACCATGTAGATGTAGTGGGATGTCATGAGAGGATAACCATTCTCTGTGTCAGGCAAAACTAAGTTGATAAAATGGAGAGGGGAGGCCTTAGCCTTTGGACAGAAAACCTGCAGCCTCCCAAATTCTGTAGTGTGCAACATGTAGGTTCTTAGACTTCAAGTAATTCTTCAGGTCAGGAGTTCACTGTCCAGCCCCAGGAATTGGCAGATTTGGGTTGACAGTGGAATCTGCAGGTTGCAGAGGTTTGGGAAAGGAAAGGTGGGCACGATTTCCTGTACACATCAGTTCCTACATGTTTTCAATGATCACTCACCCAGCAGAGCATCTGTACTGTTCTGCCTTATCTCTCTGGACACCCATTTCAGAGACCCAGGCCATTCTCTCTGATTCCTGATGTGAGGACAAGAGGCAGGCGATGAACATCACAAAACAATACCTGAAAGCTCCTTACAGTACTGAAAACACTTTACCTTTTCCCTAGCTCTCACAGCTGAATAATGTACTGTTTTCACTTCCAAAAGGACTGCCAAAGCAAAGTACTAGAAATCTGTTGGCTATTATAGAGGGAATTTATTTTCAGTAAAATATTACTGTTCCAATGCCATGAAAAGTCCAAATTGAGGCACCAACAGAGTTGCTCTCTCACCAAATTCAGCTACTGTTGATCCTGTTGTGTTGTCATGTGTTGAAGCAAGATGGCTGCCAATCTCTGCACAGGTTTCTTCTTCCCCTCTGGGCTTCCTCTCTAAGGCTCTGTTGGTCTCCTTTCTTCCCAATTTCAGCTGCAAGGTGGCATAGGGCTTGCTCCTTTGGGCTTCCTAGATCAGTATTGGCTGCTGTGCTCTCTTCCTGTGCTATCAGGCAAAGGGTTCATCTCTCCCCCAGGCCTCAGCTGTTTGAACCTTCTTCTTTATGTTAGAGACAGGGTCAAAAATGTCCGAACTCTCTCTTCCTTTGTCTACCTGTCCATGTGAGTCCATTTATATCATACCCAGCAAGAAGCATGGGATTCAATATGAGTCATGACTCACTGAAGTATTCAAAAGAAAAGCTCTAAAGCATTCTTAACTGTTAATTTAATCAAAATCCCCTCAACTGAATATAATGCAATCAATGGGTACCACACCCAGAGAAATAGACTGCTTTACAAACATAATGTTTCTCATTTTGGGATTCAAAAAATAATTTCAAACTGCCAAAGATACCCTGTATTCTACACTTCCATGAAACCTCATAAGAAAAAATACCAAAACACACACATGTAAACACACACACATGCATGCACATGAAATCCCCAGGGCAAAATAGCCTTCTATCCTTCTAGTGTTTTTTCCTGAAAGTGGCTCTCCAGATTCCTGGATAACCTGGATTCTTTAGCAGTTAATTTCATGAACTAATTTCATGGGAAAGAGCCAACAACTGATGCTAATTTACCATATTGTTAAATATTAGACCTCTTCTTTATGTTTTCATTTCAATTTAATATATAAAATATTTGTTAAATTTTTGACAAGGGCTGTGATCCCTCATATTAAAGCCCAACATCTTTGGACCACTATAGAGACACTGTGGCATTTTCTTCAGACCAAATCTCAGCCTTCAGTCTACCCTGAATGCCAAGAATGCTCATAAATACCCTTTGGATGGCCTAGCTCCATGTGAATTTCCTAGTGCCAAACAGCTTCCAGACCCAGTATAAAACACATTTTACACTTTGAAAATCAACTTGTTTTCAAGGTCACTGTCTGGTCTTCTCCTTCCTCTTAAGCTTTACCTCCACTACCACAGCACTTCCCCTGTGTGCCTATAATTCTGTACTTCATGTACCCTATTAAGCCCACTTTTAAAATCTGGACCTCTTGCCTGTCCTGTTCTCCCTTCCTTGCTCCAGGCTTTTGATTCCAAATTGTTCTTCACTCAAGCCCACATCATAGGAGCTGTCCCTGACATGACCCAGAATGCTTTTAGTCACATATTACATTTAATAATACCTAGGAATTCCAACAACTAAGTGCTTAAATGATCACAGATCATAAGTCAACCTCAGGAATAAAGGAGAAGTGTGCTCTGAGGTGGGGGTCAGGGTTTAGATTTTGATTCTTACTTTTGAAAATGAAATCCTGGGAAGTGGAAGGAGGAATAAGGAGACACATTCATTTATCCCTGCCAAGAGGTTAGTATGTCACTTCGCTCTGCCCCAACAATTCAATGCTCCCATTTCCATGAGAAGAATGAATACAGATTGTCCAGCATTTCCAGCAAAATGACCTTCTTGAAGTCTTTGTTCTGGGTCTGCCTCATCTTGAACTTCTCTGGAGCTTCTCCATTCATGTGAGGAACATGACAAATACAGAAAGGATATAAGGAGCTTACCAGCCCCACCGAGTTTAATCAGACATATGGTGCTGTCATTAGTAAAGGTATGCATGAGAAAAGTCCAATCACAAAAACTTTAACATTGTACGTGCTTTATAAGTCAGAAGTATTAACTAGGTAGGCACACATGCACACATGTATAAATACTCATTTATTTACAGAAACACTGAAAATTACACTTTCTCTCTCTGAATCCTTAGAGGCAGTACTGGGGAAATGGTCCCGAGCTATGTCTGATTCCAGAGCTGTTTCTGCCAAGTAGCTGGTGAGATGGAGCAGAGAATCACAGGAGGGTACAGATAGAATGAACTATCTTCCCAAGCTTCCTACTTCTCCCTGGCCATAATAAGCTCTTTGGGACTGAGCACTGGTGGGAAGAAATGTGCAGGAACCCACACAGAGCTTGCATAGGGGTCTGACTCTGGAGAGTTCAAAGTGAAGAGGGAAAAACCTCTCCTCACTTTAACCATAACACTCCTGATCCCTGAGTGCAGCTCCTGCCTCATGACTCTCTAAGCCATAATGAGACCCACATAATAGAGTTTCCCTTGTTTACACATGGGTTAAAGTACTATGTATATTTCAATGTATGTGCATTTTAAGTAAAATGAGTAAACTTTTATAATATATAGAACTATAATAATACTCATTCTGAATTATTTATGCTAAAGTTTACTGAAGTCTGCAACTCTTTTTGAAATGGATAAAAAGAGGATAGCTTGATGGATCTATAGGTGTGTAATAAAGCAAGTATATTCATATGTTAAAGGAATAGTCAATGTTGTGGCAATATGTAGGTTTTAAGTGAAGAATTATTTCATATTTCCATACCTTTTTATTTTTTTGTAATTAAATGTGGATCATATACTTTTATGAGACATTTCCTTCTCTCATGTTCTTTTTCAAGTCACTATGTAAAGGGATAATAGTTTAGGATAGCTTGTTATGTTGGAATCCCAAGTCAAATGGAGAAAGAAGTCTCTTACAAGCACAAGCAGTATGATAATGAACCATTTCCATGAACATCAGATCCCTCCAAGGACTGCAAGAAAACCCCCAACCCTCAATGTCCACTTCCCACCAGCTTCCTCAACAAGGGAAGGTCTTCTTAATCAAATCAGAGGGAGTCACAGAAAACAAGGAACATAACTATGAGCATATGAATCATGCACTGCTTTCCAGTGTGCCTGGTTAGGGTAATTATTCGTCCCACAGGTGGAGACAGCCTTTTTGCAGGTTGCTCCACCATAAGTATGAAAAACTAGAGAGGAAGAAACCCTGGGGCAAAAGTAGGTGTGTCCCTTGGGAAATAGAGGGATTAACCAAAATCCTTTAAACAGGGCAAGTCCAAAACAACTAACAATAAAATCCCATGAAAAGACAGATACCCAAAAGGCATGGAAATCCCTGCTCAACACTCTTGCCTTGGGCAAACATTCCTGGTAGGAGGCCTGAAGCTCAAGAAAATTTCTTTTATCACCAGCTGGTTACAAATTCAATGAACAGACATCTCAGGCAACAATCTGCGTAGTTAACATATTAAAATATTAAAAATGTACAAAAGAAACAAAAGCATGAGAAAGAATGGCCCATCTACAGGAAGAGGAAAAAATCCAGAAAACACAATGAAGATAAAAATGTCAACATACCAAAAAAAACCTTTAAAATGATTTTAAAATGCTCAAGGAGATGAAGAAAAATAGAGCAAAAAAACTAAAGGACACTAGGAAAACTATTAATGAGCTATATGAAAGCCTTAGTAAAGAGACAGAAACTTTAAAGGAACCAAATACAACTACTGGAGTTAAAGGTCAAAGTAACTGGAAAGAAAAATGTCAAGGAGGCATTCAGTAGCCTATTGGGGATGACAGAAGAAAGAAACAGTGAATTTGAAGACAAGACACTTGAAATGGGTCAGGTAGAAGAGCAGAAAAAATACTTTGAAGAATCCCAGAGAACACTAGAGAGGATATACATGAATAAAAATATTCTTCATTATTTTCATCACACTATTGAATGCAAAGGACAGGGAGAGAGTTTTAAAAGCTACAAGAGAAAAACAATGTGTCATATACAGGGGAGTTCCAATTAGATTGAGTGCTAATTTGTCATCAGAAACCATGGAGGCAAGAAGACACTGAGTGGAAATACTTAATGCCCTGAAAAAAAAAACAAAAAACTGCCAGCCAAGAATTATATATCCAATGAGAATTTCTTTTAAAAATGACGGAGAGTTTGACATTCTCAGAAAAACAAAAACTGAGGAATCTAATTACCACTACCTCTACACTGGAAGTAATGTGAAAGGGAGTTCTTCCAAGTGACAGGAAAGGGCATTAGACAGTGTTCCAACAGAGCATAAAAAGAAAGAAATTCGGTAAATGTAATTATCTGGTTAATTATAAATGCCAATACTATTGTTGCTAATTGTTTGGTATGTAACTTTCCCTCTCACTTCCTACCATTGTGAAAATGCAACTGCATGAAACATAATTATAAATCTCTATGTTTTGGACATACATGTTATAATGATATACATGGTAACAACTACAAGAAAGGCAGGGGAAAGGATTATAGGAAAATTATATGTACATGTTATTAAAATTAAGGTGATATCAAATAAAATATGCTTTTTATATATTTAGGAAGGTAAATTTTAACACCATTAAAACCACAAGATAAATAAATGAAAATATATCCAGTTAGAAAAAGAAGGCACAAAATATGGACAACACAAAAAATCAAATTAATATCATTGCAGGCATTAACAGAAATGAGGTAAAAAATGTTATAAGACATACAAAGGATAAACAGCAAAGTAGCAGAAAAAATTACTGTATTATCATTAATGTCTTTATGTGTAATTAGATTAAATTGTGCAGTCAAAATGATGATATCTTCAGAATGGATTGAAAAGCATGAACCAATGATTTTTAGTCTATAATAGACTCACTTTATTTTTTTTCTAATATATATATTTTTTATTTTTATAAAGATACTTAGATTACATAAATGTTACACAAAAAAACATAGGGATTCCTATATGCCCCACTCCCCATACCTCCCACAACCTTCCACATAAACATCCTTCATTAGTGTGGCACATTCATTGTTATTTTAAATGCATCCTGGGACTTTGCCATTAAGCATGGACCATAATTAACATTGTAGCCTACACTCTCTCCCACACTATTCTGCATATTATGTGATGATATAAAGTGGTCTATATCTGTCATAGCAGTGCCATTCAGGATGATTCCCAAGTCCTGCAAAAGCCCTGGTATTACAACTGTTTTTCCCTCTCCCTGCCCCCAGATCCTCCTTTAAATGCTGAGAGACCAGTAGTTTGAAAGTGAAAGAATGAAAAAATATACTTTGTATAAACCATATACCAAAAGAGAGCTTAGGTAGCCTTAATAGTATCAGATAAAACCAACTCTACATCAAAAACAATCACAAAGGACAAATTTGATCATTATAAACTGAAAAAAATATATATATATAAGAATATTAAATATATAAGAACCTAACAGCAGTACCAAAATTACAAGAAGCAAATGGTGATAGATTTGAAGAGAGAAGATGACAATTTTACATTAATAGTAGGGAAGTTTAATACACCACTTTTGATAATAGAAAGAACATCTAATGAATTGAAAATAAGAAAATAAAAAACGTGAAAGATACTGTAAACCAACATGAACTAACTGACATTTATAGAGAACTTCCACCAACAAAAACAGAATACACATTCTCCTCAAAGGCATGTGGGTCATTCTTCAGGATAGACCACACTTTATTTTTTTTTTGAATAAAACAAGTCTCAATACATTAAAAATAAAGAAATCTTACAATGCACCTTCTCTGATCATAAGAAAATGAAGACAGAAAACAATAACTGAAGAAGAAATGGAAAATTCACAAATATGAAGAAATTAAACACTATACTCTTAAACAACCAATAGGTTTAAGAGGAAATTAGAAATGAAATAATGAAATATTTTGAGGTGAGTTAAAATGAAAACAAAACATATCAAAGCTAGTGGGAGGCATATCAAAACTAGGCAAAGGCAGTGCTGACAGGTAAATTTATATCTCTAAATGTCTACATTATAAAAGAAGAAATATTTCAAATCAGAGACCTAGCCTCAAAACTTGAAGAAATGGAAAAAGAAGTGCAAATTGAGTCCATATCCAGCTGATGGAAGGAAACAATAAAGATTAGAAGACAGATTAATGAAATAGAAATTTAATCAATAGAAAGAATAAACCAAACCAGGAGTTATTTATTTGAAAATATCAATAAAATTGACAAAAGAATAGCTAGATTACAAAGAGAAAAAGAGAGAGGATAGAAATCATTAAAACCATAAATGAAAAGGGGGATATTATTACTGATACCACTGAAAGAAAAAGGACTATAAAAGGATTCTAAGAAGAATTGTACACCAATAAATTAGATAACCTAGAGGAAATGGTCAAATTCTGAGAAACACATAAACAATCTACATAGATTCAAGAAGAAGTAGAATATCCTAATAATAAAATACCAGGAACTTGTAGTTACACAGGGTGTATCTACTGAAACATTGAAGGAGATTTGATTCTTATTCTGCTTAAACTCTTCCAGAAAATTGAAAGAGAGAACACTCCCAAATCCTTTCTATGATGCCAATATCACCTTCATCCCAAAGTCAGATAAAGGTACCACCAGGAAAGAAAACTACAAACCAATGTCTCTTATGAATATATATACACAAAACTTCAACAAAACACTAGCAAAACTAATTCTACATCATAATTTTACCACATGATCAAGTAGTATTCATTCCTGGTGTGCAAGTTTGGTTCAACATAAGAAAATCAATTATGTAATATACCGCATTAACACAATGAAGGGGAAAAAAACACATCATCATCCCAATTGCTGCAGAAAAGGCATTTGGCAAAATCCAACACCACTTCTTGATAAAAACTCATAAAACATTAGGGATAGAATAAAATTTCCTCAACACAATAAAGGCATATATGAAAAGCACCTAGCAAATATTCTATTAATGAGAGTGAATGTCTTCCCACTAACACCAGGAACAAATCAAGAATGCCCACTATCCTCACTCTTATTCAACATTCTACTGGAAGTTCCTGAGAAAACAATTAGGCAAGAAAACTAAATAAAGTTACCCAAGTTAAAAAGGAGAAAAGTAAAACTTTCCCTATTTGCAAATGATATGATCCTATATACATAAAATCCAGAAAACTCCACAACAGAGATCCTAGAACTAAGGAATTTATTCAGCAAATTGGAGTGTACATGATTAACATAACCAAATCAAAAAAGTTTCTATACACAATCAATGAACAATCAGAAGAAGAGATCAAGGAAAATACCCTTTATAAATGCCAACAGATTTCAGCACTTTGCATCAGCACCCCTTTGGCTGACTGATACAGACTCATACCTCATACCATATTAAAATCAACTAAAATGTATTAAATACCTTCATATAAGCATTAATGCTATGAAACTCCAAGAAGAAAATGTACATAAGCATCTTTAAGACCTTGCCTTAGTCAAAGACAAACCAACAAAAGAAAAGAAGGCATAAATTGGACTTGATCAAAATTAAAACTTTTGCACCTGAAAGACTTTATAATGAATGTAAAATAACATCTTACACAGTTGGAGAAATTTTTTAGAAACTACATATATGAAAAAGGTTTTTGATCCAGCATGAATAAAATGATCACTGAACTTAACAACAAAAGATGAGCAACCCAATGAATAAAGGGGTAAAATGCTTTAATAGACATCTACTGAGAGAAGATATACAAAAGAACAAAATGGACATGAAAAGATGCTCAACATAATTAGCCATCAGGGAAATGAAAATCAAAAGTACAAAGAGATAATTTTTAGATCCATTATAATAGTTGCTATTAAATATAACTGAAAATCATAAGTGCTGTAGAGGATGTGGAGGAACAAGAACATTCATTGTTGGTGGATATGTAAAATGGTGCAGCCACTGTGGAAGACAGTTTGGCAGTTCCTCAAAGGGCTAAGTATAGAAGTATTTGTGACTCAGCAGTCCCACTACAGTCATACTTTGGTACTCAACTGATTTGAAACACATTGAATTTGGTACTTGATGCATTTTGGAGTGAAAATTTTACTCCAGTACTCATCATTTGTTTGGTACTTGATGGCAAGCTAGAACTTGTTGATGTCAGCTGCTTTGTAACTTGCTACCTTTTCCAGCCAAAACAAAGGGTCATGCATTAGTCACATGGTAGCTCTTTCCCTGTGCACAACCCATTGTTGTCTTAGCTTCTGTGGTCATTTTGTCTATTT
>JAQZBX010070576.1:0-15389 GCA_029593785.1 Cabassous unicinctus
CAGGAATGGAAGGAAAAGGAGTTCCTTTCCTGAATCTCCCACACATTGCATGACCTTCTTCTACAAAGGGAGCCAAATTTCAACAACTGCATAAGACCTTATGGAGTGAGTGAACGGAACATCATTTGTATGATTCTAATCCTCTAGCATGTATCCTCATTTCCATAAGGCTCAACAGTGGCACTGACATAACATCTGGAAAATTCTTCTCTAGTCTGGGATGTAAATAACCACTAAAGATCTAAATAACTACTGAACTCATTTAAAGTACCTAGGGCTCTCTTGTACCATTTCCTTTCTCCATTTCTGTCTGCAATCTCTCCCCCCACATGGATTACACATGCTCGTTGTACAAAATTTGGAAAATACAAAAGATAGCTTTAAATTACCCTTACCCACGCACCCCCAAACTAGAGCTAAACAATGACTATTTTGTGGACTTCATTCTAATCTTTTTGTGTGTGTGTTTCCAAAGAGATTCATATATGTAACATTTATTTTGCAACATTAAGTTTAAAAGACTTCTTACAAATGGCACCTGTATCTTACCATTGCAATAAGACAATGTTCTAATTCATTAGATATTCTTCAAAATTATGGTACTACAAGGACAGAGCTTACTTTATTACACAATTCCCTATTTTAGTTATTTATGTTGTCTCCAATTTTTTGCTATTATATATAACACTGAAATAAAAATTCTTATGCATAGCTCTTTGTGTGCAAAGTAATTACTATTTCTTTATGATAAATTCCTAGAAGAGGTCTATCACTGGGTCAAATGGCTTAAACATTAAGAATCTTGATAAATAGCAATAAAAAATACTTGCAAAACTTTCATACGCATATGAGAGTATTTTCTATCAGTCAACACTTTGCCAATCCTGGCTGGGTGTTATCTCATTATTTTATCTCTGCCAATTCAACAATTGAAAAATATTTTTTTTATTTTACTGTGAATCATTTGATTCCTAGTGTAGTTGAACATTTTACTTATTTATTTGTATTGGCCATTTGTCTGCTGTGATTGTCTATTGATACTGTTTGCTCATTTTTCTACTGGGATATTCAACATTTTCTTATTGATCCTTGAAAGCATTTGTATATTTAGGGATTTTTATCTTTGTCATATGTGAATATTTCCCACCATATTTTGTCTGCATTAAATACTACTTTTCCGTGTAATTATTTAATCAACATGAAATTTATCTTGGTTGTCTGATAAGAAGTAGAACTCTAATGCTTCTTTTCCCAATATTTAACTTAGTATCCCAGCACCATTCACTGAATAACCCTTCCTTTCCCCGCTGATGTGAAATGCATATTTTATCAGTCATTAAATGTTTTAAAATATTGTCTCCATTTCTAGTTCTCCCTCTTGTCTTTGACCTACCATTTCCACACTATTTGGTTTAAAATTTCTTCATAATACCTTTAATCTGGTAGAACAAATACTCCAATCATTAATTTTATTTTCCAAAAATTTTTATCTGTTTTCACCCATTTAGTTTTTTTCTGATTTAGCATTATTTGGTCAAGCTTCAAAAACTTCTGACAAAACTTTGTTTGAAAATACATTATATTTTTTAATTAATTGTGGAAAATATGTCTTTATAATGTTGAGTCTTTACATTTAGGAACATGATATCTTTTTCCATTTAGGTAAATGAAAAGAAAAATTTAACATGTGTTCTGCAAATTTCATAAATTTATTCCAAGATATTTTATATACTGTAATGAATTTGATCTTTTCTCCCTTTATGTTTTCAGACTGGTTATTGTTAACATTTAGACCAACTATTGGTTTATGTTTTTATGTTATAACTGGTCAATTTAGTTGAACCCTTTTAATAGTTTCAATAGCATTTCCTACTAATTCTCTTAAGTTTTTGGGGTAGACAACTAAAACATCTACAAATAATGATACTTTGTTTATCTGCCTTTTGGAAATATATATGTTATTTCTTTTTTTTTTTTCTTGACTTATTGCATTGTCTAAAACTCCTTAAAGTAGAAAGACAAGGAAGGGGGGGCGCTTTCATATCTCATTCATCAGTTTAACAGGTATGCCTCAATTATTCTACCCTGAAGTCTGGTGTTAGGTTTCAGTGTAAAAGACAGAATATGTACCAAGTTTAAAAGAATCATTCTATTCTATTTTTGCAAAAACGTTTTTATCATGAATAGAGCTGAATTTTACCAATGTCTTCTGGAAATCTGCCAAGATGAACATATTTATTTCCTATCCTTAGGCCTATTGATGTGATAAATCATATTAATAGTATCCTACATTAAGTCATCATCATTCCTGGAATAAATCCATGTTCCTTCAAAATTCTGCTGGGTTTTATTTGGTAGTAATTTATTTAAGATTAAATACATCTATATGCATAACCAAGATTGGTCTGTAATTTTTCATACAATTTTGGTCATGATTCATATAGGAATTATACTAGCTTTCCAAAACAAGTGGGCTTGGGTAATCTTTTCATTTTGTGTGTGAGTATTTATATAACATGAAAAGTATCTGTTCCCTGAAAGTTTGATAAACTTGTCACTAAAACTGTGCCCCAGACTTAATCTTTTCTTGTCTTGGTGGTGATTCTTTAACAACTCATAATTTTTTCCACAGATATCAATCTATGCATGTTTTAAACATTTTATTGAGTCAGTTTGCCAATCTTTTACTTTCCCAGGAAATAATCAAATTTATCAAAATCTACAAATTTACAAGTAGAGAATTATAATCATGTTTACTCTTCACTAACTTCTTATTCATACTTACATCTTTTCCATTTCTAATTTCATGCATTTGTGTTTTCTCCTTATTTATACTTTAGATATCTTTATTTGTATTGGATTTTTTTTTCAAACAACTAATTTATGGAAGTAAAATCCATTTTACTATTCTTCTGCTTTCTAATACTTAAGTTCTGCATATAACATTTTCTTTTTCTAGCTTTTCTTGTTTTGTGTGTGTGTTTATTCTTGTCCTTTTTTAACTTCTCGAGCATTTAGCATATTTATTTACTTGTTTCCCATATAGTAATGAATGAATTTAACACTATAAATTTTCATTAATTCTGCTTTGATCACTCCCATAAGAGTTGATATGCAGGTTTCTCATCAATACGATCTAAAAGGTATTTGATTCTGTCTTTAATGTGACTTATTTCGTTGAGTGACTTTTAATTTCCAAAAGGTATAGGGTTGGTGTTTAAAGTTTTGGTCAAGGTGGAAGTAGTGTTTGAGACAGATCCTGATGTCAGTGGATAGGGATGGAGAGAAAGGGTTTTAGGGTAGAGGGACAGCATGAGCAAAGACATGGAACTGTGCACAGTCAGAGCTGGCAGGTAATCCACCCTGCCCATGGTCTCAGGCCACACGGAAGGCACTGCCACGATGATGGCTCACACTAAGCTGTTGACGGTCTTGATTTTCATGCCAGTCCTTACTGGCATTCATAGAGAACTCTGATTAGTTACTAGGATGAGGTCTCTCTCTCTCTCTCTCTCTCATTCTCTCTCTTTCTCTCTCTCCCTATCCCTACCCTATTACCCTATCCCTATTTCTATATCAATTTCTTCTGAAAAATTTTTAAAATAAAAGGAAAAGTTTCTAAGAAATTTATAGCACTGTTTTAAAATCTTAAAGCAATGCTTTCAAATTATGGAGATTCTAAATAAGAATCTCATACCATCTACACAAACAAACATGTACTTGAGTATCTCGGAATCATTTTCTCTGCCCACACACTGACAAAAAGCACAGACTCAGTGGTCGAGTGCCAGAACTCATGGATGGCTCTTCCCATTAGGAAACCGGGGCCTGGGAGCTGCCAGCAGCTGTCACCCCAGGGCCTGCCATCATCAGGCTGCCTGCTTGCCGCCGTTCTTAGCGGAAATGCTGGCAGCATGCATAAAAGTCATCCTAGGCACCACGAGCCTCTGTTAAAACAAAGCACATTTCAAAATCTTCCTGTGAACTGCATCTCGAGCCACATACTCTTCGCCCTTTCAAATCTAAATCAGCTTTTACTTTTGGATATATGGCTTTGTGTTGTTCCTCTACCTTTGCCCAGCTCTGAAATAGAAATCAACAGCCATGCACATCTCTGCTAGACGGAGAAAGAGAAGTGGCATTCAAGGCATCACCCATGAAGCAAGTATTTCCCCAGCAGCTGATGAGGAAGACGCTCCTACAAGCCTTTGTGCCCCCATCCACACCAGCACCATGGATGGGACTCCAATACTAACCATTTGAAATTTCACATGACATTATGCACTCCAAGTAATGTTATCCACCAACATCCTACCTTGGGCAGTTTAATCATTTCTTAAAAACAATGCAAATGGAAAACAAAGTTATTCTAACCAGCTCCAGAGACTGAAAGGCCTTGGCTGCTTCATGGCAGACAATAGAAGAAAGACTGCAAACAGATAAGAAAGAAAACATGATTAAATCACAGAGGTGACATTAAATCAATAGAAGCAGTGCAAGATCAATATTCTTTTGCTCAGGGTAACAGCAGTGGGCTTGTGCATATTTTCAGATTGCTTCAAGATTGTTTCCTATTTGAATTGTACAAAGAAAGACTTTTGGGGACAATGGGGGAGGGCTGCTATTTTCTTACATATCTAATTAGATTCTTCAAGTACGCTTATATTTTTCTTCCTTGATGCAGCAGTGCAGTCAATCAATTTCAGCTCCACGCACATATAAGATACCAATACCAATAATAACATAGATAGCTGGGCAATTACCAGATAAAAGTTATTCTGAGTTAACCAATAGAGAAAATTAAGGGGCTTCTATTTGCCAATGTAACAGCCTGGCTGATGGAAATCCAGGTCATGCAAACAAGTCACTTTCGATGCATTGAATTTGTATCATTTAACGCTTGATGGTGGACTGGAGTTCACGGATCAGATTTCCAAATAAGAGAGCAGCAAACTCAATAGATGTAATTTTTTTAACTGAGGAAGTATCAGCAAAGATGAAATTTCTAATTGAGAAAAGGGAGCCTGGGGTCTAGCATTACTCTGCGTCTACCAGATGACCTCAAGCTTTTTAAGCACTCTGGGCCTTAGTTATTTTCATATCTAAAATGAGGCTATGTGACTAGATCATCTAAAAGTTTTTAACATCTAAAATTCCTGTGAATCGTTTTTGCCTAGTAATAACCAAGCTGGTGAGTGGGGAGGGGCCACTGGAACATTTTTCAAGCACTCTGGAAAAATCATACCTAAACCATATTATGAGCAAGATAATGTTTTATCAGTAAAGAAAGCACAAATACAGCACAAGCTCTATCCTGCCATCGATCTGAGCACGGAACAGAGGCAGGATATGGCCACGGGTTTGCATTTGTTATTAATAGGAAGGCTGTATTTTCAGGACAAAAATAACATTATCCTCTGAACTAAGGAAATGTGAAGCTGTAAATAAAATAGATGTGATTGCTAGCTGAGAAGAGAGTATATCTGATATTGTTCTTCCAAAGATTTTACTTTCCAGGACTCAGTAAGAGTTCTGTGCAAAAATGTGCCTGGATTCTAATCTGGGAGAATTCAGCAATATAGGGTCACCTGGGATAATTGTCCAAAAATACTGAATATGGGTTAACAGGAACACAAAACCTATCCTTTCCCATGGCTCTATGGAATGGAAAGAAAGAGTAGACTGGTATTTCCAAAGGAGAGAGGCAAAGGCTAGGAGGAAGCATGGAGGACACAAATGCTGGACCTCTTTTGTCTGGGAAATCTATAACATTAGGGAAAATATAATTCCATATCTCATTAATACTGTAACTGCCACTATCCCACCAAAAGAATGTGGTGGTATACGGAAAAGAATGATAGACCTGTGTTCTGGAACCTAGAAGCCTGCATCCCTGTTATCCAAGATCTGATTCAAATGGCTTCAGTCTCTGAACCAGTTTCCTCACTTGCGAAACAGGTATGGTCACCTGCCTCACCGGGTTGTTTGAGGCTTAGATAACCTGTGAAAGGGCTTTGTGAGGTCAGTCAGCCTAGGACCTATTTGCTTCAGAGTACTTTTGCATCTATTCTGGTGCTTTATTTTTTTCCTTTCCTTTTTTTTTTTTGGTGGCATTTTAAGCATTCTAGAGCAAGTTGTCTAAGGGTACATCTGATTCAATTTGACTCTTATAATTTTCAAAATTGCAGCACTTAAAAAATGGTGAGATGTGTAGTAGCCATCTGAGTGACTCTTTTTACTTATTTACTTTAAGGATATTTCTTCAAATCATAGTTTCAATTTCATTTTTCATTTTAGGGAAAGTGAATAAAACCAAAGCCCTCATGGAAGGTGAAGTGGTTGTTAAACAAATGGATTGTTGGATGAAACGGTTTTAAGTGAGATGGCTGAGCTTGCCCAGAGTGCAGGGGTGTGGGAGCCCCCACCCTGCGCCCCACCCCACAGCCTCAACTGAGCACAGCAAAGGGGAAGAGACAAATGTGGAAGCAAGTCCCTGCAGTGCATGGCTTTGGAGCTCCGTGGAAGGTGTTGCATGGTGTTATGGAAGCTCTGAGGAGGGACTAGCTCGGCAGGCTGGGAAGGCTTGGAAGGAGGTGCCATTTGCACTGGGTCCTGAAGGTTAAGATGAAGAGACCAGGAAGTGGCATTCTAGGTCAAGCAACATGTAGAGCCCATTTGGAAGAGCCACGGGAAGGGGAGTAGGATGGGATTAGAAAGATAAGGTTGGAACAGTAGGCTCTGGGCATTCCAGAAAGGCCTTTGAGTGCCTTGCTAAGGAGGTCAGCAGACAAAAGCGATCTGTCTATAACCCAGGCTCTTATTACTACCCCTTTGCCTCCCTCACACCCCACCAAGGGAAGAAACAGACTGAGTGAATACATTTTGTTTTCTTCATCTTTAAAATTTTATTGGTCCCTCAAATTCTTTTAAGGAAAAAGAGAAAAATTGGAGGATGTCCCCAATCTTGGAAGGTTGACATCCAGGAAGACAATTCTTCCCTCCCCACCCCACCCCAAGATCATTATTTGGTATGTGTGAGAAATAGAACACTGGGCTGGACGAACCTCACATTTTTAAACCCCCTTTCCTGAGGAGTGGCCAAAGCTCAAGCCTCTGTCGGGAAAGAATTGCTTGTAGCAGTGGGGCTCGCCTAGGCAACCATCCCCTCCCATCCAAGCTCACCAAATTCCGATAAGATCGCAGCCCCGGGGTGCTCCTTCACTAGACTATTCCCTGCAAAATTGAGAGTTAATTAATACAGGGCCCAGGGACGGAGTCCGACAATGGGGGTCTATTCTCCCCCAGTTGTGCATGAACAGCTCCATTTAATATTCATAAACTCAGTTATGCCTGTGCATTGAAGGGAGGCTGGGGCCCTGGGGGACTATTTGGCTGGGTTTAGTTCATGTGCTCAGGTGCTCCTTTGGTAGGTGGGAGACAGCCTGGAACAGGTGAGGCGGGCCCCACCCAGGAAACCTGGGGGCCCTCGGAGATCTGAGGAAAGCGTTACCTACCCCCACTCGAGGGCTGATGCATGTCATCCCACACCTCTGGTGTCGCCCTTTTTGGAGAAAGGAAAAGATCTCATATCAAACTTGATTCACTCTATAGCTCAAAAAGAGCCTCAAGAAACCCCCTGCCTTGCTAAACAGCAGGCAGTGGCAGAATTATAGAAAAATCCCTGGACTTGAATCAGAAGAGGTGGGCTTGAGGCACCATCTCACCACTTCCTGAGTGTCACTAAGGGCAGGAGACATACTTTTCTTATCTATGTATCCTCAACAGTCCCAGAGGAGTATATTCTTTCACAAAGTAAGTGCTAATTAAACATTTGCTGAATGAATGAGTGAGCGAATCCAGATATGAGTGGGGACGAGAGAGCAGATTCTAACCTCTAAAATGCATCAAAGGCAAAGATGGACAAACTTTTTCTGTAAAGGGCCATAGAGTAAATATTTGAGGCTTTGCGAGACCTAGTGTCTGTAGTGACTATTCAATTCCTCCTTTGTAGCACAAAAGCAGCCGTAGACAATATGTAAATGAATGAGTGTGGCTGTGTTCCAATAAAACTTTATTTATGAACACTAAAATTTGAATTTCATATAATTTTCAAGTGTCACAACTTAGTTCTCTTTTTTTCAACCATTTAAAATTGCAAAAATTATTCTTAGCTCACCAGCCATATAAAAACAGGCAGCAAGTCAGATCTGGCCCTCAAGCCAAGGTTGCCAACCTCTGATTAGGGTATGACTGGCCAAGACACCACAAAATCCAAGGAGTCCTGCAAGAAAAGGGAGGTCAAGTCATACTTTCGTTCTCACCTTTCTGCCATGGCCCCAAACCGCCTCCCTCAGCACCCCAGGTCTTACGCCCAGGCTAAAGCTATTCCTGTGGTGCTCTCTGAAGTCAAGGCCCACCTTCAGGGCCTGCAGACTTCACCTCCCACCACCACCCAGGCCTGGGGAGCAGTGAACTAGGGTACTGTTGATTTTCATGAAAAGATCCTGAACTTTTTTTATTTTTTTTTGGTCCTGTTTATTTATGACTTAAATAATAATTCTAAAAGTTGAAAATAAAACTGTGCCTGCTGCCTCTCTGCCTTCCAGTGAAGATGCTAGACTCCAAACCAGCTTTAAAGACTCCGCAGGGCCAAGTCACTGCTTGAAACCTGAGGTCCAGAAAGGTGAAGTGACATACTCACGTCCCTGACTCAACCCAGGGGCTTTCCCCATCAATGATCTGAGATCCCCAGCCTCTGGAGGGCAAATCAGAATTTCCATGGATGTGCAGCTTGGGGGGTAAGGGGAGGTAACATAAATTTTTACTCTATGTAAACCATACCTGTTTTTAGTTTCCCAGCTGCTAAAACAAATGCCATACAATAGGTTTGCCTAAACAATGGGAATTTATTGGCTCACGGTTTTGAGGCTAGGAGAAGTCCAAAATCCAGGTGTCAGCCAGACCATGCTTTCTTTCAAAAGACTGCAGCATTCTGAGCCTGGTGGCCATGAACCGTGGGTCCTTGGCTTTTTGCTCATATGGCACTGCACATGGTGACCTCTCCTGGCTTCTCTCTCCATCTGACTTTCACTCTACCTATAAAGGACTCCAGGAATCCAGATAAGAACTCAACCTGATTCAGTGGGGCCACACTTTAACTGAAGTAACATCTTGAAGCCATCTTATTTACAAATGGTCCACACAAGCAGACTGTGGACCGAGGCCAAGAGCATGTCCAAACCGGGGGACACAATACAATCCACATCAATATCTTAATAAAAAACCTTTTTTTTAAGTAGTCCTAGCTCCCAGGAAACCTGGTCTGCCTCCCTCGGGCCCTCTCCCCATTCATTTCTGGCTATGGTAGTCCTTATTGCCACCACCCAAAGCTGCTTCAAGAAAGGTGTGCTGCACAGCCAGTGTGTCCTCATCCACTACTGTGAGGGGACCCTTGCTGGTCCAGATGCTACCAGAGGCCAAACTGGGGGCCCATGGCAGCGTGGCTTGATGTGAGTGGGGGGAGCCTCAGTCGTGGGCTCTGCCAGAATCAGCCCTTACGGAGAGCTTCCCTCTGGGGACCTCTTATACCTCCCTCATTTGGAACAATCTCCACTTATCAGAACATTTCTGATAATGCTGAACCTCAAAAAGGAAAAGGCTGGGGTCTCCTTGGCCCTGGTGTAAATTTACCAATCCACTCCTCCCAGAGACTTTCGAGCTTTCTATAGCAACAGTAATTAAGGGAGCAGTCTTTGCAAAGCCACAGAAAATCCTTCCATACCCTTCCGCCAATGGACACCTATTTGCCTTACATTTAGATAACGAAGAGAGATCACTCACATGACATTTCCAGAACAAAGATCTGCTCCAAGGTGATGACTATGACACTTAGACAAGCGGCACACAACAGTTTATTTTATTTTCAATTTTTAAAATTATTATTTAAGTATAAATAAACAGGACCAAAAAATAATAATTCAGTTTCTTTTCATGAAATGCAACAGTGTCCCAGCTCACTGCTTCTAACCCCTAGCTCACCCCACAGGCACAACCACTTGTAACAGTTTTGATTCCAATTGTTCTGGTGGTTACTCATAACTTTAAATAGTATTCTTACATCCTTAGAGTAATCGTTAGGACTATTACCATACATTCAGATTCTATTATTTCCAAGGATTGCTCTTCCTACCACTCTTGTGTTTAGTCATGGCCATGGGACTTGCCTGTCCCACGTGAGCAGAAGAAATTTGTGTTACTTCTAAGTGGTAGCCTGTGAGAGGCAGTGCACAACTTTCTGTATTATTTTTTCCACTTCAGCACTCATGAGTTCCTAAATGACTGAGATGAGCAGAGACCTGCATTCCATGTACAACAGGAGCTAAAAATAAATTTTGTTGTGTTAAGCTACTAAGACTTTTTATTGTTTATTACACAGTATAACCTTGTCTATCCTGACTGATACAAACCCTTTTTATTATTTATCAGCTTTATACATTATTATTTATTGATTCTACATTATAATAGATGAGGTTTTTCCCATTTATGCTGCTTCTCACTGCCCCCTCAACAATATATGATAACTATATTATTTTTAGTTCTACTGTTGCTTACCTTTGTAAATTTAGATGATATACTTTCTTTCTTCCATCAGCTTTAGAGGTATCCCTTGACTTTGTACTATGTAAATGAGGATGGTAGCAAGTAAATCCCTCCCTTCCCCCTCCTCTGCTCTCTCCTTATACCATCCCACATGATTAGAAATAATAGCATTGACATTCTGTTCTGAAACTATAATTTAGCCTTTCTAGGCTTTATTCCTAGGTTGATTCTAAAAGATAAAAAAATCTTTAAACAATATGTGCCACTTATATTATTATGACTGCATATATATTGCTCCCATCAGAGCAAAGTGATATGGTAAAATTTTATTCTCTATAGTCCAATGTTAGGATCCTTCTACCATTCAAGTGACAATATTCCTAGCATCAGGAATAAATAGATTCTCTTTTCTTGTACTCTATCAATTGCTCAAAACCATACCACATGTTAGGTCCTTCATATCTGGACCATGAATTTCTCATAGAGCTTTGTGCTTTTCTCAGACATTCTTAATGCCTCCACTATTTATTATATTTCCCCTTCTTCCTTGCTAACTAGAGCTGTGAATTTACTCAGGTGGCAATATGCCAAGCCTCAGAAGATATTTCATGATTGGTGTAAGCCAGTGGAAAGTGTTTCCTCCATGACAAAAAGACCTTCTTCACCCATCCTCCTTGTTCCTACTTCTTGCCTTTGAATGCAGTGTGTATACATTATGCCTAGAACTACAACATCCACCTCACAACCATGAGGAGATAAGCATAAAAACAAAAATTCCTTGTCCTAAGGATGGTAGCACAGAGGAATAGAAGCTGCTGGAGTCCTTGATAACATCTTTCAGTTTCTGAGTCAACTCAGCTTAAACCACTTTGGGACAGATTATCTTTTATTTGCAACTCAAAGAACTCTTCCTAATAGAACTTTCTTTCAGCATGTTTTCTTCACCACACCTCCACTATCTATTGCATAATCTATTTTGTTTTTTATGATATTCTTCTTTTCCCAATAACTCTTCTTTTTCTAACTAGGTTCCACTTTTTCCCAAGGCATCTGCATAGCATCATCCTAGAATGTATTTTCATTGAACTTCTGGCTTAGTGACCCTATTTTTTGTTTCCCCACACTTTCATCCAGGAGTATATACTCAAGTAGCATTCTCAGAAAAGGTCCATTGGAGATAAATGTGTTTACTTTATCCTTAGACTTGAATTATACTTTACCTCCATGTGTTATGAAAACACTGATACTAGTCTCATCATTCTTTTGTGGTTGATCTGTTTTTTCCTCCTTGTAAGATCTTTATCCTTGGTATTCTGAACTTTTGAATTTCACCAGCATGTGTAGGGTTCATTTTGGTTTTTTGTTTTTGTTTTTGTTTTTCATTTATCCTGCTGGACACAGACTGGGCCCTGTTGTTTTTGAAACTGTGTATCTTTTCAGCTCTTGAAATTTTTCACATATTATTTCTTTGACAAATTTCTCCCTTCATTTTCTCTATTCTCTCTAGAAATGTTTTAGCCTGATTTTTCATTTCCTGGATTGATCCTCTGTCTTTTACCATTTTTTTTATATATTCTATTTTGTTCTGTGCTCTGGAAATTTCCTCAACTTGGCTCTCAACTCCTTTTTGATTTGTTTTGCCATCTTTTTAAAAAATTTCTGAATATATTTTCTCATTGTGTCATAATACCTTGTTCTTCTTTTAAAAATACAATATTTTCTTGAAGTATAGTTCAAGACATTTTCTTTTGAAATTAACTTGTGATCCCTGAATTAACTCTTTCTCCTATAGGGTAAGTAGTTCTTATTCATGATGATCTTTCTTTCTTGTGTTGCTGGTATTCTTAAATGTCTGTTGATTCTATGCCAATCAGCACTTAAGATAAAGAACTGGCTGGCATTGTAGAAAGCCAAAGTGGGCTTTTTCTGTATGCAGATCTGTTTCCTCCTATGTTTTTCCCCTAAATGGGATGGTTAATTGGGTATTCTTTGTACACCAAGGACTTAATGACTGACTAGTAGGGAGCTCACCATTAAACCAGGAGGCCCTAAAATGCCAGAATGGGAAAGGCATTATTCTGAAGTGCCACCAAAAGTCCGTTCAATTTCTTTAGTAGAGTCCTGCTCTTGTCGGCCTGCTGCCTGGGCACTACAGGCATGAAAGGGGATATAGGGATGTGGGGGACAGACACACAGGGAAGGTAAGAGTCACGGTTATCCCAAAGGCAGAGTGACAGTTGCTGTCTCTGCTTTTGACCTCTCTTCTCACACCTGCCCTCCATACCTGCTGGCTCTGCATCTGGAGCCTGTTGGGCGCTCCACCACACAGGTCATCTCCCACCTCAAAGGCAGCCACACCCCCACTCTCCTCTTGAATTGGGGTCTACAGCTTCCTCCATGCTCTTTTCATACAATAACAAACTTCTGTCCACTTTAAGTCTTCCAGAAATTTGTTGAATATCTTGTTTTCTGACATCCTCCTTATGATCTGTCCACTACTACGGGCTTATTTCTTTTGTGTTTGTTCTTCACTATTCTTTTAACAGGATCTAATGATAGAGGGTAAAAACAAATATGTTATCACTATTTAAATAGCAGTTTCTCTCACTCAAAGAATTAATTTCCGCTTAATTACTAAAGTGTAATTATATATATGGAAAAGGGTAACTCAAAAACCTTTTTGTGATATAAACTATAGAAAGCAAAGCTTGACAAGTCTTCTTGGCTAGGAGGCACTTGAAGAAGGTGGTGACTGTCCCTGGGGATGTGTAGCAAACGCACCTGATGCCCCATGCCGTATTCTTTTGGGCCGCCTCCGATTTCATCCACAGCTATGCTGGACAGTTCCACGCTGCCGACAGTGTCCCTCCCCAAGCACCTGCTGTTGCTCTCTACTCTTTTGCCTGAAGCAAGCCCCATCTGAAAGTGAGGGGCAATTCTCAGCCCTGGGGGCTTCCCTCTGCCTACTGGAGAAGGTAGCTGGGATAAACGACCCTGCCTTCCTTCCTTCCGAGTGGCAATTCCAGGAGTCACTCTGCACACTTCTCAGCAGGCCCAGCAGAGCAGAGCCCTGTTGCTTACAAGGACAGCCTCAGGCACCATCCTTTATTGGCTTTTCCTTCTTCCCTGGCTCACTCCCTTCACTCAATCACTGCTGGTTCCTGGAATCACACACACACACACACCCCAATACTTTTCTTTCCATGGAACTAAAATTAAGACAAGGTACGTGAGACTCTCCAGGGGATGTGAGCTTTTTGTGTGTATCTAAAGGTGCTGGCTTGGAAGAGTGCAGCCAGCCTTAGGAGTCGGGTCTTGGTGAGCAGATCTGAGCAGGCAGGCTGTCAGGACATTTGGTAGCAAGGTACCTAGGATGAGTCCCGGCAGGTGGAGGGGGTGAAGGGAAGGAAGCAGTGACTAGTGATGAGGAGGGCATGCAAATAAGGGCCCCAAAGGGAAGACCTCTGTAACGAGATTTTGCCTAAAGCCAAACAGTGTCTATTTCAGGATTCTTGCTAGGGATCCAACCACAGTCAGCAGCTGCCAGCGTGTTCAAAGGGGAGCACCCAGCATTGCATTTCCTCTGAGCAGTGGGCAACCAGGCAGCAGTGCCAGAGACAGAGCCAGGGTTGGGTTAGGGTAGTTCCCTCCCACCCCAAGAGAGGGGCCCTGAAGAAGCAAGTCAGTCAGCCATTTAGCATTAACCATGTGCTCAGGAGAAGCTATAGTGCAACCTGGGCCTTTCTTTTGGAAAATCAGACCAAATCCTGCCTTCAAAGAATTCACAGCCTAAGGGAGAAGGAAAACAGTCTAATGTTGCAGCCCCAAGCCGTGGAGCACATTTTCATAAAATTCTTTTTGCCATAGTATAGTGAGTAGGAACAGGTCAGGGATTAGGATATGGTGGCAGGGGCTGTTAATGGTCCCCCAATATCCACCTTACCTTTTAATAATAGAATTTCCCTCATATTACCTGCAGTGTCAGCAGGGCACATGACTGTCTAAACAGAGACAACATTTCCCAGGCTCCTTTTCAGCTTGGTTGGACCATGTAACTAAATTAATACTTACATAATATGAGAAGGCATGAGATTGCAAACTCTGAATCACTTTCTTAACAGAGAATTGCTTATTCTGCTCTTCTTCTCTTGCCCCCTTCCTTGTGGCTAGGAAATTATTACAGATGAACCTGGGACTCAGAGACTGAAGCCACATGTTGAAGACGGCTGGATCTACCTAAAGCCTGGATCTTCAAACTGTTACTGTAAGAGAAATAGCTTCCGTTTGACCTAAGTATTCGGGGCTCTCTATCACAGCATCTTACCTGCATCCAAACAAATCAAAGACTAGAAGAATAGCTGGAGTCATTCAGAAAAGCCTTCCTGAGGAGGTCGTGCTCAGGCTGGAAGTGAAAGGAGGAGGGAGAATGGCGGAGATGCGAAGGCAAGGCTGTACACAAGGGTCAGTGCCGCCATGGGCGGGCCGAAGCTTTGGTATGGGGCAGCAAAGGTCAGACAGAAGGGGCACTAAAGGGATGCTTTGGGTCTACACAGCCAAAGGGTCCTCCTTTCCGCAAAGCGGGCCCTACAGAAAGCAAACCCTCGAGGAAACTAGACAAATCTCTCACATGCAGCTGCCTGTGGGCTCTCACTCCTGCCTGCTCCAGGTGAAAGGTGAGCCAGGACAAACATAAGCGATAGGTCTACAAGATGGCTTGGGCCTCCCTCCTGGCTTTGAAAGGAGACAGAAGAGTTGTTGCTCATGTAAAAAAAAAAAAAAAAAAAAAAAAA